>JABXWE010014934.1:0-13236 GCA_014611495.1 Limonius californicus | reverse complement strand
TAATGCCACCTGCAAACAATAATAAAAATTAGTTATACTGATATTAAACCATGAAACATTATACCTTCGCCAGCAAATATTCCTTGATAGGTGCGTTTTTCAAAAAAAATTCTATGTGCTCTCTCTCCAAAATTTTAGTTTTTTTGGGTTTATAACCTTTTGATACACTTTTCAAGAATGCAGTAAGTTGGGTATACTTTGATATATCGATCCTTTTATATTGCTTTAGTGTAGATTTAAGCATCGAATACTTGGTCCACATTGAAGAAGGAGCGACTCTTTGGGAAACATTAAGGAAGTACGCTAGAAAAACGTCTTCTTCCAACACATTGTCGACTTTTTTCTAACTACACCAGGCACTGAATTAATTAAATTCTTTGTCGTACGCACTTTATGATTTCTGAGGAACAATCTTCGAAGACGCTTTAGCAGCTTCTCCATTACAAATCGGAAAGCACAGACTGTTTAATTCGTGACTTCAAAAAATTGTGAAAAAAGTAAATAAATTTACATTAGCAACAAACAAAAAAGCTTAGCAACCATTGCCTTCTCATAGGATTCCATTTCCAGCTTTAGTAGAAAGTGTAAAAATTATTTAATTAAACTGTCAAATTTTCAAATCCTTATTTTGCGAATAGAATTTGTGTGTTGGATAAAATACTATATTACACACGTGTCTTACTTGCATATAAGTCACTCAAGAAATTGTTCCACTCGGCTATCGCCTCGTGGCCTAATATTTTCTTGCGTGACTTATATGCCAAGTAAGACACTTGTATAATAAATAACTATTGTTGTTCTAGCCAAAAATAGCGACTATTGTTCTATTTCCATTATGTGCTGATTTAGATAAAAGGCATGGAGACCACGCTCTCTGCTATTGACGTGCATGTTTTACTTCTGTATTCAAACAAATTATTTAGAGCTCAACTCGTGATATTTAAAGAGCGGATAATATGCACGACAAAATTGAAATATATGCGCATATATATGCAGAGATTGTTTGGAAAATATGCATATACTTGGGCCATATATGCAGAAAAATATGCAAAAATAACAAGAATAATTAATAAAAGTTGTAAACTCAAGTATAATAATTTTTATTGGACAAAATCAACAAATACATACACTAATTAACTTACTCGTATTATATATAAAAACTAAGCCTAGAACTATTAGTCTAAGTACTATTTCTAAAATAATTTATAATTAGAAGTTCGAAATTTTCTAACAAGAAATTGTGTCTTCTATCTGAAAACATATGTTTATAAATAGAAAAGCTTCTTTCTACGTCGACAGAAGTAATGGGTGCATTTTTTAACTTAACACTGAATTCCAAATTGAATCTGAAGATATTATCTCTTACTATTTCGCCTCTAAGAAGTTGGTTAAATTGTTTTAAATTCAGAAACTCCTCATTTTTCTGTATGGCAGTATTAAATTTTTGATATATGGGATCACCTATTTCACCCTTAACTTTCTTACACAATCTATCAAATTCGTTTATTATTTCAATTGACTCTGAAAGAGGCATCCCTTGAGTTTCTAATTTGCGAATGGGGTTTGAAACGAAGCTATAGTTTGATTTAATAAAACAAAGATGCTGAGGCAATTCTGTCGATTACACTAATTTTTTACAATTATCCAAAGCGGCGCTGGAATCAGTTATTTGAAGAATTACATCTTTAATACCTTCAAAATTATCGGGGTAAAAAATTGCTGCTTCTAACCATGTACCTCATCTTGTAATTATCGGAACATCTGGAAGTCGCTCCTTATAAAGCTGGACTCTCAGGGGGCTTTTAAAAATATTATTTTTACGTTACTAATTAAATCGTTAACAAAGGGAAATTGATTCCTAATGCTTTCGGCTGCACGATTTAAACCGTGACCTAAGCAAGTTACATGCATGATGTTGTAAAATATTATTAAATTTTGCGCTGGGCTTGTCATGTAAGGGGCAGCGTCGGACAACATGGATAAAATGTTTTCACAAAGAACATTTTCAGGTAAATAAATTTGAGAAACTTTCCCACACAAATCGGGCAATTGTTAAATTATTTGTTTTTTGAAGTTGTTTGGAAGCTACTAAATATGATTTGCTTAAAATATCTTCATGAAGAATTCCTATTAATAAATGGGCAATGTGACGGGCACATTTGTCCATACTTTCATCTACGATTATATAAGTAAAATTACTACCTACCCACTAATTGTCTAATTTCAGACATTGTGCCATTGTTACAAGAATTTACATAATTCATTCGTAAGGTGCTTTCGTCGGGTACATTTTGTTTACAAAAGCTTTCTAAGAACGATTTTAAATTAACATTATTTAATTTCGATAACGGTATATCAGACGAAATTAACGCTTTACATAACTGCGTATTAAATTTTTCTTGCTCTGATTTTTTGGAACTCGTCCGTAAACATTGAGTCATAGTTTTCTGAATTGCTTCGCTTCCATTTCTCACAATATGTGCAGGAGTTTTAGTGTGAATAGTGTACATATTAATATAAAAACTTTTGATACTCATCAAAAACAAAAAAAAACATTACCTTCCCTGTTATGACTTTGTTTTAGTTACGTACATAATAATATGAAAAATAAGTTTTATTAGAAAAATTATTTAACTTACCAGTTTGCTGCAAGCGCTGCAAAATATTTTGTCGCCATCCATTACTAGTCCTGGATATGGTTTAATCCATGAAGCAATCTTGCTCGATTTACTCATTGTAGGTATATAATACGTATAATATTCGCAAGAAATCAACACTATCGGAGTATCCGACACGTTGTAATGACGAGAGGAGATTCTATTTTAGGGTTACTCAATGAGAGAAAATACTTTGAAAACTACGAACAAAATGGAAGTATGTATCTCACTCAATATCCATTTTCATTGATAAACAAGAAACAAGCAATAAAATGGATTAGATCGGTACTTCAAACTTCAAACTGGAGAATTCCAGGCACACGTCATTAGCTGTCCAGCTGTGAATTGTCGGTGATCTATGTGCACTACTCGGAATTTCACAATCTTGTTTTGACCACTTGACGAAAATTTACAAACTGGTAATGGAAAACGCCACAATATGCAAGTTTATGCAACTTTTGCAAAATATGCAGCGAATGCCCAAATATGCATTATATGCAATCACTAATTAGCGTTAATTGCCTCTTATCAGTGTAATTCGTCCACATAATTGACTATAGTCAAAGATATGCAAAAATAAAAAATTTGCGCTTTGCATATAATCCGCTCTTTAGTGATCTTCAATGGTTTCTATAGACTGCCCTATTGTTTAAAAACTAGTTATTAATCGTTTTTCGTATATATCGGCGTTCAGAATTGGCACAATTTCCTATAATCGTCTAGTTTGAAAATATTAAAGATATTAAAGAAACTCTGGCTCTAGTTCACTTTCGCTCGTCTGATTGACCTTTGTTTAGCAAAAATAGAAAATATAATAATATAATATGATGATTGCCAACTTCGTTTGAGACGACACCGAAAACTGAAAGTGGGATTGTTTAGTTTGTTTCCCTGTTTTGCAGTTGTTTTTCGGGAAATATTCTGGAAATTGTTGAATCTACCTCGTATATGAGGCAGAAATCTAGGAAGGATACTTTTTTATATATTTATTAGCGGACAAAACAATTTGTGGTCAAGCGTTTAGAATATTGAAATCTGAGTTTCTTTCTGTTCTACCCCTTATTTATAAATTAATTCAATTATTTCTGTTTTTTTTTTTTTCTATTGAAAATAAAATTTGTAGACATTTATGTAATTAAAGCTTTGAAACGGCATTATAAGCAAGGTATGGAGAAAGTATAGATAATGATGGTCTGATTAGGTTGCTTATGCTTTTCGATGAATGTTTGGAGATCTTCGCATTATTTATAACAGCCGCTCAATACTGCAAGGTAAATTGCAGCCCAGCGAGGTATGCTGTCCAATTAAAGTCTTCTGTGGGTTAGAAGTGTTTACACTTTCTGTGGTATGAATCCCACGTTATGTTGTAGGTACTGTATGTCGGTGGTACTTGAAAATACCCAACGCAGACATACGAGATAAAATTACACTCAAAGAAGTAAAGCATTAAATTATTACATCAATAAGTACGGAAGTAGGAGTACGTGAGAACTTCGAAGGCAGAAAATTATATTATACAAATCTAAAGGATTTTAAGAGAATATCCTTTTGTACTAATGAAGCACTTCGTTAACCTGTTTCGTATAGTTCTTGAGCGACATAATAAAACGGACTGATAGGTGTCTTGGGTGCTAATAAACTGCTTCCACGGCGGATTTTATCACGTAGGAGAAGATTTTCATTTTTGTAGAGAACTAATGGCAAGAAAGTGGGCTTTCGTTTAGGACTTGGTGTTTACTCTTAAATACGTTATTGTTAGGCTCTGTATGAGAAATTATTAACCTACTTTGTCATATAAAGAACTACAGCTACAGTCAATTTACATCCGAACAAGTAAGTTGCTGCTGAAACGAAGATTTTTCAAGTTTAATCTTAAAATAGTCATCAAATTTATAGAAAAAAGAACAATTGCGAAAATAGTAACGTGATTTTGAATGATCATAAACAGTTAATGAGATAACATATTGCAGCAGGCTTATTACGGGACAGTAGCATGCATTTTCAGAGAGACTTGTTGCTATTTGTATTTGTTAGGTAATTTAAGAAAATAATAAATACAAGAAAGCAACACTAGTAATTCCGAAATTAACTAAAACTTTTACGGAATGTAATCCAACGTAAACGCTTCGAGTAATCAATCAGAAGTCTTCATTCGAACGTCTTTACTAATCTTAAGTATAAAGAACCCCTATTTAACATACACTGGCTATGATTTTTATCGGTAGACATGCAAGAATATAATAAAACACAATGACTTCAGAGACCGGTTTCAAAAATAAATAAAAGAGAACACGCTTCGAGCAAATTTCTTGAAATAGTTAAAGCAAATTTCAGCATTTTCGTAGTAATATTAATGAATTTAGCGTCAAGTATTTCTATATGTATTAAAAAACTTTAAAACTATTGATTGATTTAAACTTTAAGTCAATTCCATAAACTGGTTTTGAGTAAATGGAAATTACAGCAGGAGTTTTCTACAAATCCTATCAGCCTTTATTTTGAAGCTAGAACCAAAAAAATATTCGATTTGAATACAGACGTTCTATGAAATTTTCCAATGCTATTGAATGATGCCAAAGAAACATATTAAATTTCCGGTTTCTGTTTCAGATAGATTCGAGAACAAATTCGCCTTTTTGTTGTATCTCGACATCTGAAATACCACAAGAATCGTCTCAGTTGTTTTTTTTAGCTCCGTAACCATTTTACATGTTCGTATTTTTCATACAACAACTAAACACTACTTAGTTCTCTGACGTTTGTTTATTGATTACCAATATATTATGGCCAACTAATAAAATATATATTGCAATTTCTTATTATCAAAGATTATAATTGTCTTAAATAACCCAATCCAGTGGATTTGTTGGTTCAATAGCACCGTACCGTACCGCCAGTTCCAAGCAGAATAGTACCTCTGTAGTAGACATTTAGTTCCAGCATATATCTACCTCGTAGTGGCAAAAGGTGGAAATGTAGATTCATTCAGGTACATATTGCCACCGCAGTAATGACCCTAAAAAAAATAATAGAAATTGTGGCAACTCCGCTATAAATAGAAACTGTTATGAAAAGAAAGTTAGGAAACTTTCATGCATTGTAACGTGTGATTTCTGACGCATAGTGTATATCAAAAGTGTATTCCCATGACAGCGGTGTGGACGGCATACTTCGGGTTTTCGAATTCAAAAATTTGTTCTTGTATTGAGTTCTGCGCATCGATCGTGAACTTTCGATTGTCGGACTGCGGAAGTTGGATTAAGGGAGAACGTATTCAATTCTCAGGAAGTGCAGACTTGAATTTTATTAAGGTCGTTACGACTCGGAAGATTCTTCCAATTTGTGAATTTTCAAGTGATTAGGGGAAACTTAAACACGGTAGAGTGATAGTAAATTTTCCCCGGGAGAAATCCTAATATAGTGCACTCTTGGAGAGTTTTTCTTCTGCCAATTTAACATCGTATGGTAAGCTTAGGAAGGTCCTTATTCCATTTTTTTCTTTTCTAAGACAGTTGAATTTATTTAGGCATCAAACAGCAGCCGGAAGAGTGGAAACATCCGGAAACTGATTCGAATTTAAAACGACGTGGGAAAATCGGCGAGACCGATAATTCCAGTGCAGGGACACCTTTATCGGCATTGCATAGGTTGAGTAGCAGATGTGTGAAGCGAGTCCATTGTGTGAGGACAATCTACGTTCAAGGTCTGTTAGCCAACTTTTTAACTTTCATGTATTGGGTTTATAATTCCACGAAATTTCGAGAATCATCAGAAGACGAATAAATACAACTCGTTTTATTTGCGTAGACATATTTATGTTGAAATATAATAAATACTCGACTATTTTTTTTTATTAAGTTTAATATTTTATTTGGAAAATTCTTGTTCATATTATAATAACTTTATGTACTCTGAGAACTTGTTAAATGGTCTGCAGATTACGAGATTAAATTTCTGATTTAAAGTTCATAAGAAAGGGGGAATTTTGCGTAAGTTTATAACTATCCTTGCGCATATACCATTAATTTTGGGTAATTAATCTAGTTATTGCGTATACGAGGCCTCGCGATACCGTAGATCCTAGACGGGAATTCGGTGGTTTGGTTGATATTTTTAGAAGTGGATTAATGCTTCCTAAGTTTAAACTTGATCTACCCATTATTGTTTTCCCTAGACATTTTGGTTCAGCTCTGTATAAAAATTAAATCAGAGACAGTAACGTATTGTGGTCCGTTCATTTTGTTAATGAATGTAAAATTATGTACATATATGCAACTTGGGGTTGTGATCCTAATGTTTTTTCATGCTTCATTCATTAGTGGCAAATTGTTTTGTCAACATCTGTATATACTATTGCTTGTATTGATTAATTATTTTCCTCGATTATTATATTTTGGAAATCTGTCAATTACGATTGTGTTTTATTCTGTCTTGAAAAATAAGTACAGTATTACCAAGCAAGGTAAGTTCGCATCCAGGAAGGTTCCTGTTTACCCAAAGTTATCTTCGAGGAGGAAAGGGTTTTTTTTAAACAGGTGGCGCCTAGGCTTAGATCGAACCACCCTTCTTCGACTGCAGCTAGTCGAACCCTTGTCCTTGATACCTGGACCTTGCTTAGAAATTTGATGCTTTGATAGCTTGTAGTGTGTAAAACTACTTTCGTTGTCGCCGTCGATTAACTAGGCGTCACAGCATATTCGTTAACTAATTGTGTTTCAACGTTTTTCCGTGGACATTTTGTCATATTGGTGTCATAATGGGACGGGCCCGTTCCAAAGAAGGTCGCGGGCCCGTTCCAACGAAGGTCGTGAAGTTGAAATTTAGATTCATTCAGGTATATATTGCTACCGTAGAAAAAGCCCTAAAAGGAAATGATAGATATTACAGGAACTCCGTTATAAATAGAGAAAAATTGTAATGAAGACATAGTTACGGACTTTTCATGCATATTTGGTATTTCTGTAAGAGAACAGCAGCTTTTAAGATTAACTGAATAGGATTAAAATCAAAATATTCAATGTTCAACATGCACAAGCGTGAATGTAGCGGGGATGTAACAATAGCGTAATCGATTTGCAAACTTCAATTTTTTTCTGACGGTTGATCTGTCTTAATCATATGGAAAGTGGTTTTGAATGTAACATGTTAGCCATGTTCTTATACTTTTATACACTTTTAATGGCATTTTTAATATTCCTTACTGTGAAATCCTTTCCTAAGTCTTGCAGTAAATATTTTCATAACTTTTATGGTGGTACAGAACGAATTTGAGATCCTTTAGATAGGTGGAGTTAGAATATTCCAAAGAAATTCTTTCATGCATAACTATGTAATCATTTTGCTGAAACTGGATAATATTTGCTTTATAATTTAATATATGTTCGGTGTAGTATTAAAATAGAAGTACTATATTTAAGAGTGACTAAGGAACTTTAATAGTCGAATGAGTTCAAATAGTAATTTCCTAATCTGTTCAAAATACTGTAACGAATTTCAAGGATGAAAAATTAAATTCCTTCTTGGTGGCGAAATATGTGCTAGCTGGGAAAAGTGGAAATTACAAGTATGAGTATGAGTATGAAAATAACTGCATTAAATTAAAAAACTTTTATGAATGTCATTTTACTTTCCCTATTTGCGTTTTCGTTAGGAGAGTTAATGCAAAAAGTAACTAGTATATTTCAATGTATACACCAAAATAGTCGTAGAGAAACTGAGGAAATTGATGGATGATGAGCAAGCGGCATGTAGACTTAAAAGACAAACTAGTGACAACATATTTATAGCGTGGAATCTAATGGAAAGGAAAATAGAAGACGCTGCAGCGTTTGACACAATAGATATTAGAAGTATATGGAAATGCTTATAAGAACTGGATGTACCAATTCAACTAATAAATATCACCAGAAGTTTAGGTAAAAACTCCGACAAAGTCGATCCCAAACCCGATTGAGAAAGGAAGTGGGGGAGGAGTATCAACCTCATTAAAAAACCTGGGTTCAGCTGGCCCGGCTGATAGCCCCTGTCTAGGGTTACAGGATGAAAACTGGTCAACGGCTCTGAACGCGGAAGAGAGGATCATAATCTCAAACGGGGAAGGAGGCGGAAGAACAGAAATATAAGAATGGGGAATATAGATCTCTTAGTCGGGGACAACAATCTATCTATGAGAAGGATACCCCAAAATAAAAATCCCTGGTCCTCCAGGTTGGGGCTTAGGGCGTCGAACCAACACTCCGTCACCTATAAAACTTTTTAAAATGTTAAAAATCCCAAAGTGCCTCGGACGATCCCGGATAGTACAAAACGAAGACGGCCCAGGAAACAGAAACGGACAATCCAATTCGGAACTTGGAATAATCAAGGAATTAATAATAAAATTGAAGAAGTATTTAGAAAAATTGATACATTAAAAATAGATATTGCTGTATTATCGGAAAGAAAAAGGAAAGGCAAAGGAAGTGAAGAGAAACATAATTACATCCACTATACAGGTAGTGGTGTGCCAAAAGACACCCACCCAAAAAGTGGAGTGTCTATAGTAATACGCAAACAATGGAGGAGAAGTATAAAATCCTGGACACAAGTCAACGACAGGACAATACAAGTCGAGAAGGAGCTGAAAGGACATGACATAGTTATTATTCATTTACGAAAATGCATCGACATAACGAACGTCGCTGCATTTTCGTAAACACAAAACAGAAATTAAAAATACAATTTCTATAACATCAAAGTATTTAATTGACTTAGCATTGTTCTTTACTGTAGTTCACAAGCACTACCCATTGTTTTTGCGATCATGACTACCTGATAATTGCACGTCGTAACCGCACGCCAAAACTTGGGACAAGCATTTAAATACATACATTTACATAATTATAAGTATGTGTACCAAATTTGAAAGAAATATCTTTAGATTTGTGGAAATTACAATAAAAAGAATAAATAAAAAATTGAACTTTAAGGCCCTGTAACTTCTTAAGGAAGGACTTTTGTACTAAGGTATATTAGGTTTAATCGGCCTATTTTTACCTAAAGAATCTATGATTAAACGCTGGCCCATTCTTTCTGAGACACCCTGTATAATATATAAGTTTATGTAAAACAGCAACAGGAAAAGCAGAACTAGTAGGAGGAACATCGAATGAGTTCACAATGCAGAGAGGACTAAAGCAGGGAGACTGAGTCCACTACTGTTTATCGTAGTCATGGATAGAACAATGAATAACATCATCAAAAATAGATTGAGGGGATTAGGCCGTCCTCGATGGTGTAGTGGTTAGCACATTTGCCCATACATCAAAGGGATACGGGTTCAAATCCAATGACGATGGAATAATAGAGGCAGAATTAAGGAATAGAGCGAGGAAGGGAAACAATACTTACTATGCACTAAACAGATCGACACTGGAAAATCAAAGACTTAGATAAAAATGTGAAATTAATATGCATAACACCGAACACCGAATATAGAAAAGAAACAACTAAACTCCTCTCACGCACACACATCAAAGATGGGTTCAATGACAACATGCACAAAAGTACGACAAGCAAGAGGACTAAAGAGAAAAAGAAGCAGAAGACCTAGGAAATTTTGAATTGCACAGATAGTACAAATAGAAAGACTGTGGGGAAAGACACAAAACGAAATGAAAATACAAGCAAGAATCAGGAAAGAATGGAAGACATGGGATAACGAGGGCACATAGTCCTACATCAGTCGCCGAAAGGTAATTTTATTAGTCCATAACGAATACTAATCTTGAAGTACCCAAGTGTTTTCATAAATTTTGTATTTGGCTATACCTATGTTTATGCAACTACACCTATCTCACTAGAAATTCTTGGATAGTGTACAATGTTGTTTATTATTTTATCACAAATAATAAGCGTGTTTTTTTTCCAATTAATTGATTAACGCGAAACAAATCCCAGTTTATCTGTATTACGAATCATGATGTTTAAAATTCAGAAACCCTACGAACAAACCTTTTCTTGCACTCAGTTTAATTTTTCCAGTTGCTTACTAAAAGCAACTAAGCTGCACTCTGATATTTAATTAAGTTTTTGACTGTGATAATTGTAAACAAAGTTATTGTGCACTAACTTCAGACCGCTGTCAGTTATTGCTGTGTCTATTTCCACGGCTACGTGACAATTGCAATTTAGACAATTGGCAACTTAATTTATTTATGAGTAAAATTCGTTTTATTATAGGACAATTATGCTGATTAATAGCGATAAACGATTAGGTTCGGCAGTAGACAGTCAAAGGGCGGTTCTGGCTCACGGCTCTTATGGGAAATCCCAAGTTATTTGAAAGAAATAACATGGACTTTTTGGGGCAGGTGTGAACGTGTGTGTGAGAGAGAGAAGCCCCTCGGATGGCTCAAGAAGTACTTCGGATGGTCTGTGTGAAGGGGTTCTTCGTTCAGAGATCAAACTCCAAGTCGAAGAATGTTTTGTTTTTTTAAACGTCAATGACCAGATGGTGGTAGTTGAAGAAGAAGAAGTAATGTCGAAGTGCGGGGCGAATATAGTAGTGGGTATGCAACCCGCCGTACTTTTTTTTAAATGAGTCGGGTATCGATCTGAAGACCGTTGGGGGCTCGTTACTGACTGCTCCGCTATCGAGACCGCGTACCTACGTAAGTAGATGTAGTAAGTGGGTAAGTATATAAGGATAGCTTGTGAGAGCTGTAACAACTCGTAGTGCAGATGTATATGATAGCACGTCTGCAGTTTATTACTGTTTGTAAAATGTAAATAATATGTATTCTTCAAGAATTTAATATTTGTAATATAAAATCTAATTGTTTGAACAACTAAACATCATGTAATCGTAACTAAAACAGACCTACTCTTAAGCAAATACAAAAATACCCTATAAATATTACTGTTCTCCGCGAAAAATCACTCTCTCTTAAATTAATAAATAAATAATATCACAACTCTAGTTCATAAAGTAGATGCAGTAGCTGTTTCATATCAGCGAGCTGCTATCCCCGCTCCCCGAGTCGGATAACATGCAGGCTGCTAGAAGATATTCAAAACAAATACAGAGTTTTGCATCTAATATAAGCATTCAAATCTATTTTTCTCATTGAAAACAAATTTTTGCACCCGACCATATTGGGGTGGCTGAATTTCATATAGGGGAACACAGTGATCCTTCGGCATGTTTGACTTATAAGCCAAAATCAAGAGTTTCGATAAATATTGATAATTACTGATTTCGTGAAAAATAATAATGGGGTTTACTACACACCAGCTCTAATACATTGAACATATTGATTTTTTAAGCCTAATGAAATTGTTGTAATTTTAATTGCTTATGACAAATAGCTGAATCATAACCACTAGTAGTGAACATTCTGCAGAAAAATCGAACTGGCAATGCATGGTATGTTGTTTACATCACACTACATATAAAAAATCGGCGCCAAATTCAAAGAGTGTCAGGATTTATTGCAGGTAGCCGAATGTTCACTATGGCCGAATGTACACCATATTTCCCAAAGAGTGCAACATATCCTGCAACTGTTTAAATTATAGTATGTACTAACCACTTAGAAACAATTAATAGGGGAGGTCCGTGTAATTTGGACCACCTAAGCAGAAATTAAGAGAAGTTTGATATTTGTGATAACAGAATCTTAAATAATTTTGTCTAGTTTTTACTTACTAATTACAATTGACATTGCATTTCATAATGGAGGAACTAGGAACAATTCGATTAAAAAAAATATATTGCAAGTTGAACCCTTCGTGTAATTTGGTCTTTTGCCGTGTAATTTAGTTTTATTTGTCGTGTAATTTGGTTTTAATATATTTTAGTCTAAAAGTAGGTCAACACAATAAAAAATAAAAAAAAACAAACAAAGACAGAGATTTTTATAATTCTGACATTAACATAGACAGTTATCGCAGTAATAATAATTGACATCAGTTATATTGGCACAAGCTTCACGTGCCCAACTCTCACATGTTTTGCACTCAATCCAATCTTCATCATAGTTTTCATTGCAAACAAGGCAACAAATTTGATGACCAGTGCGGCATTTCTCATATGTCTTTGGATTACATTTTCCCTTTTTGCTTTTCCTCTTTTTGCCCTCGTTCTCTTTCTTCTTTTTTTCCTTGTTGCTTTTCTCCTTTGTCGCTACTAACTTACGTTTATGTGTGTTTGTTTTGGGCGTTTGTTGGATTTTCAACTGTTCTTTATAAGGTGTTGCAGTTAGAACCACTCCTGATACATTGATCCGTTTTTTCTTTCGTGGTCCCATTGATATCCCACTTGATGAAGGTAAAGGATGAATTATTTCCACTGGGATATAATACTGGTTCTGTGTAGACTGTTCGGTTTCGAGGTCGGCTAAATTCGTTGTTGATGAGGCAGATGCAGACATTTTTAAAGGAGTAGTTTCCAGAACAGATTGTGGTGTGGATGGGGCACATGCAGAAGTGTTTGCTTGATGTACAGGATCTGATGTGAAAGGTACAGAAATTGTTATTGAAGAATTTGCTTGCTGGATAGGTTGTGATTTGAATGAGATACCTGTAGAAATATTTAAGG
>JABXWE010014933.1:0-26785 GCA_014611495.1 Limonius californicus | reverse complement strand
TACAATTTTCCTTGGTAATTTTAGCTGTTGTTTTTGTTATTGATATTGGTATAAAAAAATAATTGAAAAAGTTGAATTTTTGAAAATCTGGAAGAAAAATACTTTTAGAATTTAAAGCATTTAGAAGAACTGTAATATTAGAAAAACTACATGATAAGTAAACCTTTTTGAAAATGAAAATGTCTTTTTATCAACAATTTGTTTGGAGTATCCAGTTTTAAGTTCGGGAGGAGAGATTGGAGTGCGGAGCGCAGAGAACTTCGGAAAGGCTGCTGAAGGTACCTTGTGTATTTATTGTTATCTTCGATATATTTAGGTCAGCTGTAGCAGGGCGAAGTAATTGTTTCCAATGTGGTAATCCTTGTATGAGCTGGTAATTGCACATATTGTTTATTTCTAATACGAATCATTAAAGTTACTTTTTAAAAGTGAACCGACTCAAAAGGGATTAGTCTCTAAGCTCTTCGACTAAATTTTTCAGCTAGCGTTTTGTTTTTGGCAGGTTGTACAAAGTATTTTAAACTTTGATTTCATTCATTTTTCAAAATTCTGAGTAATTAAATTATTTGTCAAAATAATATATTTCTGTCAATGTCAAATTTTAAAATTTATTTAATAATGTCAGTCCCAATGTGGACCTTTCATCAACTTTGTCAGAAAATGACACTGTAAACGTGGGGCCACTTCTTTGGCCTGAACGTTTATGACAATATATATATATATATATATATTTGGCGTACAAATTGGCATCCTGCAATGTAAAAGTTGCGGTAAAAATGGCATCCGCAGTAAGTTGGCATCCGATATATGGATGCCAACTTGTAATTCCATGTTAATTAAAAGAAACAAGAAGTCTCATCATTTGATATCATCTGTACCTAGAAATAGCTGGATGCCAATTTGATAGGAATATGTAAAAATTATACGACAACAGTGCGCTGAAATTACGTAATGTGGCGCTAGTGTCGATTATATGTATATTCTGTTGGAAACCGAAAATACAAAGAACGGTAACTTTGGCATCCTTTATGTTTGGCATCATTGTGCAATTCTATGCAATTCCCGCTTTTAATTTCATGCAGTGCAGTCTTTTCGATGCTGCAAACGCGGAAGGTGGCATCCGCTCTTTAGTTTAGTTGTAACTGAAACGTGCTAACTGCTTTTGAAAATGACGACGAGGTCGAGGGGTCAAAAGTTACTACAATTAGTATTCAATAAATCTATCGATGAAGTACTGGGTAAGTACCCATGGCTCGTTACTCGTTTGTTTTTATAAAAATAAACTCCTATTAAAGAAAGTCTCTATTAAATTCGATTTTCTTGTACGTTAGTTTTATAATTTTTATCCATAAGGTACGAAGGAAACAAGATCACCGAAGAGTTTAAAAAATAAAGTGCCAGTACGTGAAGAGAAGGAAACCATTGAAAATTCAAACTCTAATAAATGCGAAGGAAAGGAAAACAGTCTTATCGAGAACAGTCAAATTTATGAAAATCGAACCAACAAATATGATGAAACGTATGAACCAATGATGGTACCTACATATGAATCTACTAAAGGAACTACTATTTACGAAAGAAGCTGCGTTAGTTTAGAAACATCATCGCTGAAAACTTCATATTTCGAAAATATTAAACAAAGCAATAATAATAATAAGGAAATCCCTCAAGTATCGTCATATTTACAGAAAAGGACCTTGATTACTGAGGGTATGTACCCTTCCTATTGTAAAGTTTTCTACTAATTTGCAAAATAATTAGTTACATCGAGGGTCTGGATTTTAGGCGGTTAAAAATTTTTAAATAGGCTCTAAACTAAAAGATTAATAGGCAAACAAAATGATGAATTAGGCTCTAAAACATACTCTAGGCAACAAAATTTAAAGTAAAATAATCGGTTTTACGACAACAAAATAAGATCAATTATATTTATGTTGTTAAATATATTTAAGTTATTCCAAAGGCACCATAAAATATTACACTATTACAAAAATTCCAGAAAGGTAGGATAATCTTCTAATCTCCTGCAATTCTGCACCCGCAACTACATTAATTTTTAACGTAAAAAATTTGAAGAAAATTGATGAATGGTTAATATAGCGCCGTAACATTCAGGTTCACTCCTTAGGTTCTCATAAAGAAAATGTCCCTCAGAACCCATTTTAAGCGATAACAAAGGAGATGTTTTAAATTTAAGGGATATTCCTAAAACAGCACAAAAAAATTCATTTTGCCTAAAATCCGGAACCTAGTTATATCAAATAGGATCTGAATATACAGAAAATACATAATACAAAATAAATTAAACTTGGTACCAACAGACTATAAATATACAGTGCTTCCCAAAAGTAACGGATAAATTCAATAAAATCGTTGAGAAAAATATTTCATAAAAATACTCGGACACGTCAATTTTTATTTTTAAATTATCATTTAGAGATGTAATTGTCAACCCCCACACCTCAACCCCTAAGCGCTAGCAACTCCAATTTTAAAATTTCAAATAGCAAAGTACCCCTTATGATACCTCATCTGATAGCTTTCTCCATGCTGAATACAATAAAAATTTTTTTTTCAAAATCGGTTGATAAGTAAGAGATATTTACCAAAATGTATTCAATTGAAAGTGCCATTATTCGAGCAGGCGTTGATACTGTTCTAGCAATGAGTGATAAAAACAATTGAAGTTTATCGTTCTCAGTACGCTTTAATGTTTTGAGTGTTTAAGTTGTATTTTTAAGCTTGCACGAAAAAAATAATCTTTTTATGAAAAGAAATTTTTTTTTGGTGAGAAAAAATTTTTTTTCT
Organism: Limonius californicus; assembly: GCA_014611495.1. Classification (NCBI taxonomy): domain Eukaryota; kingdom Metazoa; phylum Arthropoda; class Insecta; order Coleoptera; family Elateridae; genus Limonius; species Limonius californicus. Next base: position 23,977 of record JABXWE010014933.1, on the reverse strand, counting down.
TGATTGCTTAAAACCCGTTGCAATGTTTACAGGACGCACTGAGAACATAAACTACAATTGTGTTTACCACTCATTGCTGGAGCCGTATCAACGCCTGCTCGAATATTGGTAGTTTCATTTGAATACATTTTGGTAAATATCTCTGTTATTTATCAACCTATTTTTAAAAGACTTTTTTTTTGTTGTATTCAGCATAAAGAAAGATATCAGATGAGGTATCATAAGGGGTACTTTGCTATTTGAAATTTTAAAGTTGGAGTTGCTAGGGCTTAGGGGTTGAGGGGTGGGGGGTTGAAAATTATATCACTAAATGATAATTTAAAAATAAAAGTCGACGTGTCCGAGTATTTTTATGAAATATTTTCCTCAACGATTTTATAGAATTTATCCGTTACTTTTGGGAAGCACTGTATTGGTAATTAGTGTTATAGCAGAATATTTTTATATATTTTGTTTTTAAAACGTAGCGTAGTTGGTTCCTTGGTCTTTAGTCTTCTGGCTGCTTTGTCGCTTTGCTTTACTAGAGATATATTGTTTGGGTGACGACAGTATTATGTTTTGAATTGCTAATCTTTATTTTTGAGCTTCTGCCTGTTAGGTGACTTAGCTATCCTGATGCCATTTATTTTCTGCTGTTCTTCTTCTTGTTGGTTTTGTTTAAAATATTTTTCTGTAGTTATAATTTCCACGCTTACGCTAATTCCACTTCTTCTTGATGACTGATATTTTCCGTCTAGTCATCTTTTCTCTTTTTAACAGGTTGGTTAAAATACCTTTAATTGAGTATGCCTAAGGGAACTTCTGACAAGCCACATCCTTATATCAATTTAATCTTCTCCTCTACTTCTGGCTAATTTAGAATGATCTGGAACTTTCAGAAAATCCCCGCAATATAAAAGTCAAGTTCAGTCTGTGATTTGTCACATCTTTTAATACACCTTTGTTTTGATATTTCGATTTAAGGAAGCACATTCATTCATTTTGCGAACACTGAACAGTCCTGTAGGTTTTTTGGAAAAGTCTGAACAACTCAAGCTATTTAAAATACTTTTGTGTCGTGAATTTTAATGTATTCTTCGATAATAGTGTTTAATTTGTAGAGGTGTTAAAGTAAAATGTATGGTCTTATAGGACTTTCATCGAACTTCTCAGATGAAGAACCATATGTAAGTTCGGGGTCAGAATATGTTCCTGACAGTGACGGAGAAAGTAGTGTTTCCGAAGCATGGCTGCGTTCTGATACAGATATGGCTTCAGATAACACATATTCACACACAGGGGATATTTCTCCAATAATTAAAGTATCAGAGCCCTTGGTGTGGGATGCTGCCGTAGTAAAAAATACGCTAAATCCAACGAAAATTCGTCGTGTGAGAAGAAAACACCGGTGCTTGTTTTGTGATCAAGATATTGGTAACTTTTCTCGTCATTTAGAACGAAATCATGCCGATGAGATCGCCGTTCAAGAAATAATGAGTCTAACGAAGAATTCCAATAAACGAAAGAAATTGGTGGATAAATTGCGACGAGAAGGTGACTTTTGTACTTCGAATATAGTGCCGGTGATGTCGGTAGGGGGATTAGTTGAGACGAATTACATTGCTTGCAAGTTTTGTCGGGGCTATTATTCAAAAACAAGTTTACGCAGACACGCAAAGAAGTGCTTTTTTAACCCCGACCCATCGAAGCGATTCAATGCCCAAATGGAAGGACAAACATTAATGATTGGACCTTTTGGCCCCAATGATCCTCTTCGGGTGAGTGGTATCTTGAACATGATGCGAGCTGATGACGTATCCATGGTAGCAAAAAAAGATGCTATCATATGCGAAGTTGGTCGAAGGTACATACGAAGCCATAAGGAAAAACATCTTCTACTAGTTGCAAAGCGGAATATGCGTCGCCTCTCTCGTATGTTGATTAGTGTTAGGAGATTAGAGAAGAATGTGTCATTTGGAATGAAAGATATCTTAACCCCTCATAAATTCAAAACGCTGGTAAGAGCTACCCACGAAATCGCAGAATACGACCAAGCGACTAGAACTTTCAAATCGCCATCGTTGGCGTTACAGATGGGAACGCTGCTAAAAAGTGCGGTACATACTGCATATTCCTTAGAAGTTCAAAAACCAACCTCCCCTAAAGGACGTTTAGATCAATTAAAGGCTTTGCTTACCCTCATTGAAACCGAGTGGGCGCATGAAATTTCTAGCGAAGCTGGTCAAAATTTGGCCATCAACAAATTTAACAAACCGACGCTAATACCCATAACGGCAGATATAATGGTAAGTATTTAAAATCTAATTTCTGTATCTGAATTTTTAAATTAGTTCAGTTTTTTTTATTGTGTATGTTTGTTTGTACCTAGTTGTTACTATTTGCCTATCTAGATATTATTTTATTATTCAATGCGTTTTTTATAAAGAATAAAAAGTTTAAAGCGAATATAAAATTATTCTAAAAAATATTCTAAAACTGTGTTTTTGATTAAATTAGTTTTTTCTTATTTTTGCAGAAATTTGAAAAATACTTGAAAGATTTGATAATAAAGTCCAAAACAAGCTTGGTGGTTGACTCTAAAGATGTGAGAGCCTACCGCGATCTACTGGATGGGATATTTTGCAGCGTTATGATCTTTAACAAACGCAGGGTTGGAGAACTGCAAAGGATGAGTGTCTCAACTTTTCTGAAAAATTACGAGGTAACGTCATCTTCTGAATTTGAAAAGGTCTTGACAGAATCGGAAAAAATTTTATTTAAATCCCTGAAACGAGTTGTGATTAGAGGAAAGAGGGGAAGAGGCGTTCCCGTACTCTTCGACAAAATGGTTGTCGAAGCAATTGAATTTCTTATTCATTTGAGAAGCAATTTTAACCTCGATAACAATGATTATCTTTTTGGGTTACCTGGAAGTACAAATCCAATAACGGGTACTGCAACAATGAGAAAGCACGCAAAATTAGCACTAGGTGATGGCAATAAAGCTTCTTTATTGACATCTACTAAATTAAGGAAGCATTTGGCGACCATCATGCAGATTTTAAAAATGGAGAAAACTGAGCTTGAACAGCTAGCAACATTTATGGGCCACACAGAAAAGACACACTCTGAGTTTTATCGTCTGCCAGACGATGTGTACCAAACGGCAAAAGTTAGCAAACTTTTGCTACTCGCGAAAGGTAACTCAATGGAGAAGTATAAAGGCAAGCGCTTGCAAGATATTGAGATCGATAATGCAATTCTGGAAGATGAAGAAACTGATGAAGAAAACGGTGGCTATATTGGCAGTGATGATGATGCATGGGATTTAACCGACCCAACGCATGTTAAGAAGAATGAAGAAACGGCAGAAGATGAAGACCCAGCTTCTAAAAAAATTAAAATCAAAAAGGGCAAGAAACGTACATTAGTACCCTGGGCAGCAAAACAAAAAAAATGTACCGAAGAATTCTTCAAAAACCATATAAAGAAAAAGATTCCTCCAAAAAAGCACGAGGTGATGAAGTTAATCGACACATATCCAAACGTATTTGACAATAAAAGTTGGCAAATGATAAAAGTATATGTTTGCAATAAATACCGAAAGTAAGATATAAACTGAAATAGTTTCCATATTTTATTTAACTTGTATCTCGAATTAATAACCATTTAGACTAGAGTTTAACTCATATCCACAGCACCACGCAGAAGCTTTCTTATTTAATTCTGTTATTATTTTTACAGTTCAGTTGTATTTCGACATGTTAAGACCCATAATAAATATTAAGGTTAATCTTCTATTATATTTGTATATTAATAATAATAAAGCTATTATTTTATTTGAATTGTAGTACCTGCGTCTATATTTATAACAAGAGACTCCATGTTAGATTCTACACATTCAACAAAAATTCTTATTTTTTTTGACGTGATTACAGAAAGACGCTTCTTCGCATCCTTATTAACTTTGCACCCACACTACATCAATTACAAAGATAATGATTAATTAACTTCAACTAAAATACAATTTTTAATTTCTCACTATTTATTATAAACATAAAAATACCAGTCAACCTACAAATAAATCTAGCTATATTGTTTACATTTCAATGCTGTTTAAGAATGTTGTCCTTTATAGCTGACTCTAATTGAAACGTTTTGTTAAAAAAAATAATAAATTAATGTTAAAATAAACACATTCTACGTCACATAATTTAGTTTTAAAGGACGCGTCAAATATCACGGCGATATTTAGCTTGAGATTTCCATACTGCTGCACAATGTAGCAACGAAAAGTATGAGGTTAGTTTGGCAACACCGCATAGGATGCTACTTTACTGAAAAACGCTATATACGGACGTCAAACTGCTTCGCATCTGATAGAGTATATTAACGGATGCTACCTTCCGCGTTAACTATATCGGACGTCGACTGTGTATCTTTCTGTATACATTATATACATCCTGTATATAAGCGGATGCCGAACTGTATCAATATTGAACGGATGCCATTTGATTCCGTAGACTAATATATATATATATATATATATATATACAGGTTGAGTTTTTTAAAGTGTTACAAGGGGATATCTCGAAAACGGTTTAAAATTTTTTTGTGAAATTTTGGTGAAGTAGTAGGGAGACGGGGGGACATATTCAAACATATTTTTGACATTTACCCCCCCCCTATTTTGAAGGGCGGCGGGTAACTTTGGATTTTTAAATGGGATGATGTACTTTTTTTTATAAAATTCGAATCTACGTAAAAAACTAGGTATGTGTGCGAAAAAAAAATTGATTTGCTCTTTCGGTTACGGAATTATGATTTATTTATTAGATTATAAAATACAAAAAAAGAATTTCAATTTATTTATCAAGTCTGTTATGCTGGGCGTTGATGTTGATTATTATTTGTTTCCATGGAAACGCGTTATTTTTACTTATGTCAGTTTATTGCTCAATTAAACATGGAAAAGAATTTTAATGTGCAAGTTGATATGTTGTTAATTTTGGGGGAGTCCAGAAAAAACTACAGAGAAGCTGCACTAGTGTGGGCAGAGAGGTTTCCTAATAATCCGAAATCTCATATGGCATTTCATAATTCCGTAACCGAAAGAGCAAATCAATTTTTTTTTCGCACACATACCTAGTTTTTTACGTAGATTCGAATTTTATAAAAAAAAGTACATCATCCCATTTAAAAATCCAAAGTTACCCGCCGCCTCTCAAAATAAAGAGAGGGGGTAAATGTCAAAAACATGTTTAAATATGTCCCCCCGTCTCTCAATTACTTCACCAAAATTTCACAAAAAAATTTTAAACGGTTTTCGAGATATCCCCGTGTAACACTTTAAAAAACTCACCCTGTATATCCAATAACCATAAATATCAAAGATATGACACAAAGCAATTTACACAACATGTAGATAATTATATTTAATTAAATCATATGAATCACACTTGGGTGAACCCCAAGTTGCAACGGTAAAGAAACTTACAAAGCCAATATAATCAATATGGCACGTAAGAATTAGACTATGGGAGAAAAACAGAAGCATTCGAGGTGTCTCAAATGGTAGGAACCAAATTACGTTCCACAGGTATGACGTTTGAAAACAAGGGAAACAGTTTAGCGAATTTAACCCCTAATTGACTGATAAAAAAAAGAAATTACAGATCTATTCCAAAAGCTAATAAAATATTAATTTTATTTACCGCTATCCGAAGATTCCGCACGCTGGGGAAAAATTATGCAAGGCCTTGTACAATACAGCGTTTAAGTATCCGGGACGCGTTACCGGGAATTCGAATCGCGACAAAGTACAACCTCAATCCGCATACTTTCCTCATAAAATAACTCTTAATATTGCAATGAACCAAAAATATTTCCCAAACATCTAATCTTTAACACCCGTGTCAATATACACTACGGCAGAATACGCAAAAATGAATGTGATGTCTACAGCTGAAAGCTAAATGTACACAATGAATTTCTACAGGCGTAACGTGATTACTGCTGCTACAATGGTTGATCATAGAATACACTGAAGTACGACAAATTGATATAACAAGATAGATACACTGACTGAAGGTAAATGATCTGAATAATCCGTTCCTAAATATAATGTGAACAGGAATATTACGTTAACCTACAAATTTTTAATTCGTAACAGTCGAACAAACAAAGTAATATGAAGACCTTCTTCTAGGCAATTCACAGGCAGAACTCGTGGACGACCCCGCGTCCTTCAGTTAACAAAGCTCCAAGATCGAAGAGAACAAATTTATAATTGCTAACCTGTGCTTCTGTATGTGTCCTAACGGCCGAATCACAGCAATTTCCGAAGGCTAGCGTTCTCCAGGTTCACGAAGACGACAGCTTCTACAGGAACGGCCAGGTAACTCAGGAAGGACGAGTAGGGCTTCCGAAATAGTAAAATTCTTCTGTTGTCGAGGAACCCCGAATAAACGAAGGTCGTCTACAGGGAAGCGGTCCACGGACAGCTTCAGAAATACGGCTCACTACACCAAACCATGTGGCGACCCGTAATTGAATGATACTGGTAACTTATGATAATCGGGTATAAAACCCTCAAGAATTTATTGAATCTCCAAAATATTAAACACAATAACGCATAAACTCTCTTTTAGAGCAGGATGATTAAATTAATCCCTCACCACATCACCAGCATACAGCTACACCACATGAAAGTCCAGAAGGAAGTTCCCCAAAAATTTCCCCAACAGGAAACTCCCCCGCCTCAAAATACACACCTACACTTTCAAAAATATTTAAAATTCCCTACATGAGCTATACAGGAGCTAAAAAAATTTAAAATCCCACAAGGTCAAGAGGCGCGCCAAAATCTGAAGGATATGGAACCAAACACAAACCTAACACGTACAGGAAACCTAGGACAAAAATGTACACATAACACACTTCTTGCATTTCATAACAGAATGCACTCTTACTTTCCTTCGTCAACAACAGAAATCTCTAGATGCCACTGTGCCTTATAGGGATGATATTTGTACTTCTTGAGTATATCCAATATCCGCGATTTGGGACTTCCTTTCTCACAAAATAAAATGTCACTTTTAGCACTTATATCATAAATAACTATTTTATGCGCTGAGGGTGTGCAGCCATTTCAGATTCATACGCGAATGCAAGCAGTGTATGCAAATGCATGTATTGCGTACCCAACTGTGAAGGAATGTTGGCGAAAATTTAAGAATGGAAAAGAGGGGACTATGGATGAGCTGCGACCAGGGGCACGGTGTACTGAATTAACAAAAAACCGTATGGGATGTGCGGAAGACCTTATTAGAGAAAATCGTCAGTTAGAGGGATTTCAGAAATTGTTGGTGTGAGTGTCTATAGTACTGTTCGTAATTTGGGTTACAGCAAAGTTTATTCGATAGATTCCTCATCTCTTGTCTAATGAACAAAAATGCTTGAGAATGGGCTTATCTGCGCAACACTTCACAAACTATAGGAAAAATGGTAATGATTTTCTTCTGTCAATAGCTGCTGGTGACAAAACTTGGTGCCATTACTACGAGTCATCCAATAAGTTATAGCCGATGCAGTGGAAACATTCAAGTTTCACCACCACCGAAGCACAACCTTCTACAAGCAAGGTGATGTTAACATTTTTTTTCGACCATGCAGGACCTTTGTTGATAGAGTTTAAGGAACATGTAATAAATGGCAATGCAAATCTGTACAATGAAATTTGAACAAGCTTCATCAAGCAATAAGACGCAAACGTTCAGGAAAACTTACGCGTGTGGTCATTTTGCTGCACGACAATGCTAGGCCTCATGTTGCTAATGTGATAAAAGTAAATATTCAACGAAAGAAATGGAGGGTTTTAGAGTATCCATTCTATAGCCCTGACGTATCGCCTTGCGATTTCCATATTTTTGGACCGCTTTAAAGGCGTTAAAAGGTCGACATTTTGAGCCTGATGGAGAAGTACAGATAGCCGTAGAAGACTTCTTCAATCAGCAGCCACACGAATTCTATGAGCAGGGTATACGTTGGTTACTAAAACAATGGAATATGTGCCTTAACTGTGGTGGTAATTATTTGTAATTAAATTGTTGAATAAATTTGTTACCAAGCAAAGATGGGTTTCAATTGAACACACCTCGTAGATATAAATCGCGGAGTCCGGCAGGGTTGCATACATTCCCCTCTCCTTTTCAATGTGTACATAGAAGCAATAGTTCAGTTCAGAGACGCATTGGAAGAAGAAGAAAAGTGGGCAATAGTAAATGGTCAACCAATCACTAATATTCGCTATGCTGACGATACTGTCATTTTAGCTGATGGTATAATCAATAGCTTATGGACAAAATGAATACGGCTTGTAAAGATAGAGGACTGAAACTGAATATTTCAAAGACTAAATTTATGATACTTAGGAAGGGCAGTCGATAACCTCCAATACCGTTGAAAATAGAAAGTAAAAACTCAGGACGAACAAGTCCACTAATACAAAAATACCTGGAAGGCTGCCTTACTGATCAATGAGACCAGTCGCGAGAGATTAGAACCAGAATTCATAATGTACCTAATTGTTTCTTCAACATCTGAGGTCTCTTTTGCAACAACGAAATCAATTTAGTACTGAGAATACGCATTCTGCGTTGTTATATCTTATCGGTGCTTCTCTATGAAGTTGAAACGTGGACACTTACGCAAGCTACCACAAAAAAGATTAAAGCGTTCGAAATATGGTGCTATCGGAGAATGCTGATCATTTCCTGGGTACAGAGAACAGAGAAGTGCTGAACACCCAAAGAAGAGAAAACTGAAGTAGTTCGGACATTTTATGCGAGGAGAAAAATATGACATCATACAAGTTACCTTCTTCTTCTTCAAGTGCTTTATTTCTTACGAGACTTAGCGACCTTCTCTTCTATGCTTGTGGTTTGCGTTAAGAGCGCCACAGACATAGAGGACCTACAGCTTAACGTGGGCTCCGAACTACGAGAAGTGTAAACACTGCTCTTCCAGAGAAAATTTACTAGATAGAATACCTCGCTGATTTGGATTGCCTTGCGAGGGAGAACACCCGTTAAAAATCCGATGTTCCGGTACAGGAAATTGAACCCAGGACCTTCAGCATAGAAGTCTAACGCACTAACCTCTAGCCCACGGTCGCCTCTATACAAGTTATACAACAAGGGAAACCAAGGAAAACGAAGTGTGGGAAGAAGAAGAATCTCTTGGCTAAATAATTTACGTGAATGGTTTCATTGCACCACAAAATCTCCTTTCATAACAGCCACTATTAATAATAAAATTAAGATTACCATGATGACAATCAACTTACACCGAGGAGAGCAACGTTGAAGTAGAAGATAATTACCATTCGCTGATCATAACAAAGAAAGGGGTTTTGTCGTGGTGTAAGTTATGTATTTTATAAATATTTATATTTGCTTACTAATAACCCAAATGTATAAGGTTCTAAGCAAATAATGTAGTTAGTTGTGTCTTCTGGCATGTTATGGTTTGTTAATGAACAATTGGAACGGATTGGGAATCGTATTGATACACGCGAAAGTGCCCCACATGTAATGATTATATTGAGGTTATCTATTAGTGTGGTTCTTGAAATAGCTACTAAACATGTTGAGACAGCTTTAAAAAGATGAAGATTAATATACACACACACAGGAAATTTAAAGGAACGCACGGAAAATTAAATTCTTTTATCTTTAATTTCTTTTGTTACTAGCTAATGTCGAATTACCCGCTACAAATTGTCGTTTTCTGACACTTTTGTCAAAACTAGCAGTTAAGTTGCATTGTGTTGTGTTAAGTGTTCCCTTACAGTTGAGGCGCGTATTTTCTCTAAATAAGCATTCGTATTTTTGTATAAGTAATTCTTCACATTTGCTTTTCTTCTGCTCTTATTTTGCTATCGTCAATTTGCTTATAAATCAATTTATAATTGGTGATTTAGCACCGACTGGTATTGCTAGGGCTGCAGCAATGATTGAAAATGGTCGTACTTACAATGAGGTTGCCCAAATGTTTGGTACAATAAAATCGACGATCCATCGTAGTATTAGACGTTGGAGGCAGACTGAAGTGTATGTGAGAAGACGAGGTAAAGGCAGAAAACGTAAAATCACGGTTGCAGATGATCGATTTATAACGTTGCAAACACTCTGAAACTGGCATCTAAACGCCAATTCAAACAAGAAACGCACTGGAGGAAGTTAATGGAATCAGCATAAGTGAACGTACTGTTAAAAGAAGACTTAAAAAAGCTGGTTTGAAGTCGTATGTGCCAATAAAAGCCCCAAAACTTCAAAGACGTCATCGCGTAGCGCGACTAGACTTTCCTCGAGAACACCGGTATTGGAATTATGATCAATGAGGTCAAGTTTTGTTCACGGATGAGAGCTGTTTCTGCGTAAATTCGATTGACGGTAGGGAAAGATTGTATCGACGTCAAGGAGAACAAAATGCACAATTTCATTTTACTAATACTGTCTGTTTTGGTAGAGGCTCAGTGATGGTGTGGGGCTGCATATGTTTAGGGGCACTCAGTGAGTTGGTGGTGATTGATGGCGGCGCTTTAAGAGCAGATAGGTACATTAAGGATATTCTGTAAGATCATGTAGTATATTTCACTCCACATATCGGGGAAAGTTTCGTTTTAATGCAAGACAATGCTCGCTCGCAAGTCGCCCGCTTAATAGACAATTTAATCCAGTTCGCTATAATTAAAATAAATTGGCCAACATGTTATCCGCACCTAATTCCGATTGAGCATGTTTGGGACCTGGTAGGCAGATGACAATTTCGAGAAATCCTGCTGTCCAAAACATAACATGTGATGGCTACTTTAACTGAAGAATAGCAGAGTTTGGTTCAAGAAATGATCGACGGCGTCATCAGAAGTATGGAAAGACGGATGACTGTTAACGGGCTCGTAGGGGAAACACAAATTATTGAAAAAAATTCCGTCATGTTTACTTAATGATTAAGGTATTTAAAATATTCGGTACATTTTGTAAATACATCGGTTTTTATCTAAACTGTTTTTTAAGATTGTTACAATAATCGAAATAGCTGGAGCTTGTCGTAAAGATAAACTACATAAAAAGACAGTAGATGATGGCGAAGATAAAAATCCTGTAATACTGTTTAAAATATCAAATTCAAGAAACCATACTTAATGTGCTTTTACTGTAATAGAGAGAGGAGGAACATAATATATCCAATATCTCGAAGTATTTAAGAAGTATACTACTAATATGAGACCCAAAAATATACAGCATCGACGTTTTTTATGAGCTACCATTTAGGAAAATGTGCCAATCCAGTAGTGGGTAAGAATATTCTTGCAAAAATCCCAATGCAAATCGCAAAATTTTTGCTATGTACACCGACATTGCTAGCCAACATGGAAACTGACTTTCTTGGTCTAAAAAGTTGCTGACAAAACTTTAACAAAACAAACAGTGTTGATAATGTTTACTTTTACAACTCAATAGTACGCCGATATCCATTACATGCTGCTCGAGAATATAGGCTGAGATTTCTAAATCGGCGACCACTAGGCCGACGAGTTTTCCAACGAGTGCACAGCCACCTACTTGAACACGGAATTTTCCGAAAACGGTCGACTGAGCTTCCAATACAGCAAGTAGTCAATGAGAACACCATACTGCGTAAAATTGATAATAATCCCACCATCTCTGGTTGTCGTGTATCTGCACAAATTAATGTATCACGAATGCGAGTTTGGACAACATTAAAACGTCATGATTTATACCCATTGCATATCCAGTCTGTTCAAGCTCTCTCTTACCTACAGATTTCGCTAGTCGTACGGAACGTTACCGCTGGATGATACAAAATCGAAACCTACTCAATAGAATTTTATTCGTGGATGAGGAATTACAAGGAATGGATGAATGAACAGTGTCAAATTATCACCATCGCTTTTCAGTGAATATCTGGTGCGGAATTATTGATAACATGCTCATTGGTCCGTTCATTTTTGAGAATCATTTACCCGCCGACAAATATTTAAATTTTCTAGAAGATCATTTGGTAGAATTGTTTGATGATGTCCCTCTGTCGATCAGGCATGATATGTGGTACCAGCACTTTGCGTTACCTCTAATACAATTTTAGAATCAACGGTTTGAAGGACTTGTAATTGGTAGAGGAGAACAGCACGCCTGGCCCCCAAGATCTACGCACTTAACTAGTTTAGATTATTATTTGTGGGGCCATATGAAAGATATAGAATACCAAACACCATCAGAGACTGTTGAAGATCTTAGGAGACGCATTTTTGAAGCCGCAGAACTAATTCGGAATAAGAATGATATGTTACGTAGGGCAACCAGATCTCTCATAAGAAGAGCCAGAATCTATCTCAAGAGCAACGGTGGCCATTTTGAAATCTTTATAGTGAATTTAAACTAAAATAAATATAAATATTTTCTTTTCTGAAATAGTATATATTTAATAAATAGCAATTTAACACTGTATTTTGAAAACGGTTTACTTTAGGGCATAACTTTATTAGAATTTTTTGAGTCCTTAATTTACTAGCAATACACCAAAATTAGTTACTATCAGAAAAAGATGCAGTAATTATTGGTTCAGAAGAACTTGGAGAAGCTATTCTGTATTGACAGGAGTATCGCGAAATTAGGGAAAGATGAAAATGTTCATGGTCGTTTTATTCGAGTTCGTAATTTTTTAAGTTTTATCAAGTATTCTTAATTTAATTACTTTTTGAAGAATAATTAATATTGCATAGCAGTGGCAATCAGTTTAAGCCCGAGGGAGGGCAACGAAATCGCAGAAACTTACTTAAAAAGTACAATATTCTTAGTATCTACTGTCACAGCTATAATGTTACCAGTTAACCTAGAAACTACTATTTAAAAATTTTTTGATGCACTCATTTCGATCGATTTCGATTCCAAGCTTATAATACGTTTTCCTTTCTTTCCAGATTCATTTTCTCTTCTCCGATTTGCGATCGCAGTGATTGTCTGAGGTGCTGCTTTGTCTTTCCCAAGACAATATAATTCGATTTTTCTTCGATCATCTGTGGTCCTATTTAGTTTGCTTTTGAAACCAACTTTCTTATCATTTCCTTTTATTCTTCTTTCTTGCTAGATCATCTATTTATGCTAGACATTTTTAGGAGTTCTTGAAATTACTCCCTTTTCTTTATAGCCAATTCACTCTAATGACTGACTGTAAAACTAAACTAAAATTATGTTCTTAATTATTGAACAATTGTGTAATAGTCAATTTCAAATTTAAATTTGTGTAGATATCTACCGCTATTCTCTGGATCTAATGGTTGTTTCAATAAGAACTGACAGTTTTGTTCTTACGATAAAATGTAAAATAACATTAATATTTATGAATTTGTTTTAAATTTAGACTGATACATCGGAGTTATGTACAGAATGTTATATTAGTCAACTGGCCGCCTCAGCTTATCTGACAGATGACTATTTCTCGGGTCATGTTTTCCATGACTTGGCACACAATTTCACGTCAGTTTTGCCGATGACGCTACAAATATTGTATTTGAGCTCAGGAATCGTTTATCAGGCTAACTTTATTTTTAAGAAAACCCCAAAGGAGAAAGTCCAACGGTGTTAAATCTCAAGATCGTGGTAGCCATTGAACGGCGCCAATTGGAAAATAACACGGCCAGGAAATATCGTCTATAATAACTCCTGTGTTTCCAGCGCAGTGGGGCAAGTGGCCCCATCCTGTTGAAACCATATGTTGTCCAAGTCCATTCCGTCCAATTCGTGCCAAAAAAGAATCATCGATAACAGTTGCCATTTACCGTCAGCACAATTTCATCCGTTTCTACACTTAACAGGAACTTTTTCAGGATGCATGGGTTACTCATAAACCACTTAAGGATTTTTAGCTCCTCAAAAATAGCACGCAGTTTTCACAGCTCTATTGTATAACTCAACGTTGTTCATACATTTTTAGGATTTGTACGCATTGTTCTAATCTATGACTATTTTCCCGTGTCTCTGCAGTACAAACATCAAATTTCAAATTTCAGTCACCTTTGTGCAAAATGGCGGCACATTTAAAATTATCAGTTCTTATTGAAACACCCTATGTTTTCCTACAACTTCCGCGAAAATGTACATAATAAATCTTGTGATACAAGAGCATTTGAAGAGTAGTAATTTCTCTGAAGCACTGTTTCCTTGAGAATGTTCCGAGACAGTAAAAATGTACTATTTCTTCACAACATAGTGAAAAACAATAAACATCAAGTAATAGTTATAAAATAATTGTCAACTATAGGTTTATATATTTCGTATGAGATTGCTAAAATATAAAAATAAATCACTTATAATAATAGGAGTAAATATGCAATATAATAAATCAACATAGAATAGTAATAATAATAATTATAATAATATAAGGTATAATAGGATTACATAATGATATAGTATGGTACTGGGGGAGAGTACTATAAAATAAAACAAAAATATAATTAATTTCAATAAAATAGTCAATAAGTAGTTCTATTTTTTTAACTATCAGCTATTCTAACGCATTATGCGTACAATGTTTATACCCTCTGGATTTCTCTGGTAGGAATGATTGGGACATTCAGCTATAATGTGCTGGATTGTTTGGTTTCCTGCTTCACACTCGCATTCTGCGTTCTCGGAGTATCCCCTTCTAAATAATAAACTTTTGCATCTACCATGACCTGTGCGTATTCTGTTTAGTTTTGTTCAGAGGTTGCGAGGCAAGTTAAAACCTTAGGATTTCTCCGAAAGCTGATGATGGGTTGCAATTTCCCTAGATTAAATTACTCTATTTTTCTAACCACATTTCTTGCATGTTGAAGTTATTGTTGTACGACTTCAGTGGGCATGTCTTGATTTTAGTCTACGTCTAGGAGCAGTAGTCAGGTTCTCATGTATAGGGAGTGTGGTATCATTTTTTATATTTGCTTGTAATTTCTGAAGAGGTTGTAACGAAGCGCTACTAATTTTTGTATTATTATTTTGAGATTTAGGACTCCGTTTAATTTGTTTACATACCGTTTGCCGTTTAGAAGTTTATTAGATTAATTTTTGGGTAATATTATTGTGTACCCACCGATGTGTTTCTGAATGCACCCCGTATTATTTTCATTTTAGAAGTTTGCACCGATTTATGTAAATATCATTATGTACCGTTTAATTTATACTTTGAATTTAAGGCCGAACAAGGTAATTTATTTATTATGTACCGTGTAGCAACATTTTGAATTTCTAATTTGTTTTGTTAACATTATCAGAGATCGTTTTATTTTGATACCGTTATTAGAGGAATGTTTAATTACCAGTTACGTTTATATTTGAACAATTAGCATTCACATTTATATCTGAAAATTGTAAATTGGTTTATTCGAATTGCATTTACGCGTGGAGATCAGATAACCGCATCTACAGCATAAAGTTGGTGGGATAGCGACGTATACCCTTCTCTCAGCAGGAATGCGCAATTTAAACCAAATATTGTAGAAACCGTTACCGGGCGGGTACAAATACAGGCTCTCGAGAATTGAAAGGTCTCTCTTCCCTCCGGTACAGTCCAAGAAGTTCCAGCATCTCCAGCCGACCAGCGAAGAAGAAGTCCAGGTACACCCCAACCCCGAGGCACTGTTTGGATAAGGAATTGTATTATTTCGGCATCATTTGCTATTCATTCGTATTGTATACCGTTCTCTCTCTCTCTCACTCCCTCTCACTCTCTCTCTCTTCCATTAATCGACCCCGCACCATTTTTCCCTTACGGCTGCGTTTGTCATGACGTAAGGTCCCTTCTGGAATTCACCATCGCTGCGACCGTCCTGAGGTGGTGCTTTCCGATCCCTTTTCTCTCTCTCCCCACTTACGGCTTCGTTTGTCCTGACGTAAGGTTCCTTCCGGAATTCACCATCGCTGCGACCGTCCTGAGGTGGTGCTTTCCGATCCCTTTTCTCTTTCTCTCCCCCCTTACGGCTGCGTTTGTCCTGACGTAAGGTTCCTTCCGGTAAATACCGTCGCTGGGTCTGTCCTGAGGCGGTGTCTTCCAGGATATTTTCTCGTCTTGCTAGAGAGAGAAAACCGCTAGAGCCTGTTCATACCGGAGTTTGTACCCATCAGGTTCCGAAATATCCGATTTCCTGCCTCATATACCGTATTGATACCGCAGTTGATACTGTGTCTGCTACCTTATTACTACCGTACCTGCTACTGTTTTGCTACCGTATTTTACTACCGTTTTGCTACTGTATCTGCTACCGTATTTGCTACTGATTATTTTGCTACTGTATTGTGCCTGTGAAATTCTGTATGCTTAATCACTAACATATATGTATCAAGCCTTCATGTTTTGCTTATTTCTAAACCGAGCACAGTTAGGCATCTAGGAGCGCTTCCGAGATTGCAGTTAAGTAACATCACTCCCCTGGAAACCGACATCTTCAACTGTAGCTACCTAGAACTTCGTTATCTCTCCCAGGACAACGAAGCAGCGACGGAGAGTAAAATTCGTAACTAAATCTGGCGCCCGAAGCAATTGCAAGTAATAAGCAGACGTGCAATTGACCCCGCCGAATTAAGCTAATTAAGGAGCGTCACAAGGTAGGTTCCGTCGTGAGGGGGTGAGATGTGGCTTAGGATAGGTAGCCATTCTCTAGACGTAGATTTGACAGCCCCAGCCGCCATTGCCATGGTACGATTGAGTTGTACAACTATCACCGCACGTGTGCGGTGTTTATTCATACAGCAAAACAGATGGTTTTTGAATATAAATGTTCTATCTAAAGTCACATCCAAGTATTTAGGATTATGGCTGAATTTTACTACCGTTTCATTGAAGGTTATTGATAGCGGGGTATTCGCTTCTCTGTTTCTTAAATGAAAGTGCGCGATCTCTGTTTTGCAAGGGTTCAGAGATACTCTCCCTTTTTCTAAATAAGAGTGAACTGTGGCAAGGTCTAGTATTTCTTCAGCAGTATTGAAGCTTTGATGATGTAGGGCTAGTGCAATAGCATTTGCATTGTGACGCTCTTTTCTTCGCTTAACTCGACTAAGTCAATTGCACGTCTGCTTATTACGTGCAATTGCTTCGGTTGGCTCGGGCGCCAGATTTTGTTACGAAGTTTACTCTCCGTCGCTGCTTCGTTATCCTGGGATGGATAACGAAGTCCTAGGTAGCTACAGTTGAAGACGTCGGTTTCCAGGGGACTGATGTTACTTAACTGCAATCTCGGAAGCGGTCCTAGATGCCTAACTGTGCTCGGTTTAGAAATGATCAAAACATGACGGCTTGATACATATATTTTAGCGATTAACATACAGAATTTTACAGTCACAATACAGTAGCAAAATAATCAGTAGCAAATACGGTAGCAGATACAGTAGCAAAACGGCAGCAAATACGGCAGCAAATACAGTAGCAATACGGTAGCAAATACGGTAGCAATACACTAGCAAATACGGTAGCAATACAGTAGCAAAATACGGTAACAAAACAGTAGCAGGTACGGTAGCAATACGGTAGCAGATACAGTAGCAACTACGGTAGCAATACGGTAGCAGATACAGTAGCAACTGCGATATCAATGCGGTATATGCGGCAGGAAGTCGGATATTTCCCCACCTGATGGGTACAAACCCTGGTATGAACGGACTCTAACGGTTCTCTCTCTCTAGCAAGACGAGAAAATATGGTGAAAGACACCGCCTCAAGACAGACCCAGCGACGGTAGTTTTCGGAAGGAACCTTACGTCAGGACAAACGCAGCCGTAAGGGGAAACAGAAAAAAGGGGTTCGGAAAACACCACCTCAGGACGGTCGCAGCGATGGTGAATCCCGTAAAGACCTTACGTCAGGACAAACGCAGCCGTAGGGGAAAAGGTGCGGGGTTGATTGATGGAATAGAGAGAGAGAGAAAGGGAGTGAGAGTGAGAGAGAGAGAGGGAGTGAGAGTGAGAGAGAAATAGAGAACGGTATACAATACGATTGAATATCAAACAATGCCGAAATACAACAATTCCTTACCCAAACAGTGCCTCGGGGTTGGGATGTACCTGGTCTTCTTCTTCGCTGGTTGGCTGGATCTGCTGGACCTTTTCGAACTGGACCGGAGGGAAGATAGACCTTTTAATGCTTGAGAGCTTGTATCTATACCCGCCCGGTAACTGTTGCTACAATATTTGGTTTAATTCGAGCATTCCAGCTAACAATAAGAGTAGGGAATACGTGGCTACCCCACCAACTATACGTTGTATATGCGGTTATCTGATCTCCACGCGTAAATGCATTTCGAATAAACCCAATTTACAATATTCGGATATATAAATAAATGCTAATTGTTCAAATATACACGTAACTGGCAATTAAACATTCCTCTAATAGCGGTATTAAAGTAAAACGGTCTCAGATAATAATAACAAAACAAACTAGGAATTCTAAATGTTGCTACACGATACATAATAAATAAATTACCTTGTTCGGCCTTAAATTCAAAGTATAAATTAAACGGTACATAATGATATTTACATAAATCGGTAAACACTTCTAAAATGAAAATAATACGGGGTGCATTCGGAAAGACATCGGTCGGTACACAATAATATTACCCAAAAATCAAACTAATAAACTTCTAAACAGTAAACGGCATGTAAACAAATTAAACGGAGTCCTAAATCTCAAAATAATAATACAAAATTAGTAACGCTGCGTTACAGCATATGTAAATTTTCTTGATTGAGTTTGTAGTGAATCGTGGATGTATAAGTTGAAAAGGAACGGTGCAAGTACCGAACTTCGCGGCAAGCCATTGTTTAGACGTCGGAGCGTACTGATGTTATCATTTACGTGTACACGAAATAATCTGTTACGTAACATATTGTTTATTAAATGGTATATTCTGATGAAGAGAATTACATATATAAGTATATACAGCTATACAGTGTCCTATGCTAATGTAAAGTGAATAAAAGCGGCTGAGGTATTGAGCTTCTTTCGGAATCCATGTTCGATGAAAGTTGTTAGAGCTAGTACCTGGTCAGCGCACCTGCTCCCTGGGCGGAAACCCTCTTGGTATGGAGGAATAATATCATCTATACTATACTACATGTAAATTGTATTATATACTAACCTTTCAAGGAGTGTACAGGAAACGAGTAGGAGTGCTATTGGCCTAAAACTTCCCGCCTCGGTAATTGATTTTCCTGGTTTCGGTATTGCAATGATGTTTGTTCTTTTGAAGATCTGAGGTAGATTCCTATATTCCAGAATATCATTGCAAAAGTGGGTTAGCCATTCTTTGGCGCGAGGCCGCTATTTTACTATAGGTTTTCAATTAGTTAAGAACGTAGCGACATTTGTAACATTCAGAGCCGCTTTTGTTGCTACTGTGGTATTACCTGTAGGAACTGTGACAGCACGTGAAGTTGGCAGTTGAATTGGTGACCGCCTTCGCTAGTCTACTGGTTAGCGTACATGCCTAGAGATCCTAGGGACGCAGGTTAGATCCTGGCCGAAGACGGTTTGATTTTTCTAGCGGTGAAAAATCTGAAAGTATGCCTTCTGCCGGATAAGAAGTAAAGCCGTAAGTCCCACGCCACTACGAAAAATCACTACTGAAGTTGGAACTACCCCAGATAGGCAAAATTCGTAGTTAGAGTGTACAATTGGCTAAAGTGCCTACATGCAAAAACATGCTTGAAAAACAGCGTCTAAGATCTCGCTCAATCAAAACTTCAACAAGTGAATTGGTTGATATTTATTCGCGAAATTATAGTAACAACATTCAGTTGTGCGGATAACGGCCTTGTAATTTTGGCATTATTAACAAGATATGCAATAATAAATAAAATGCCATCTGGATAATACAAGTGCCTAGGCAATCTAATGTGAATTTTAGTAAAAGTTTATAAGTTTACATGAACTGCGATGGGATATTCAAGTTGAATTGGCCTATTTTGTACTATCCGCATTGTTTTTATTGGATGTAGTGTGCTCGTAAGGCCTTCTCTGAAGAGTGACATATTATATTTTCATACACTGTCGTCTTTTATAGAATACAAGAGTGAATTTGTATTTACCTTATATATTTATTTCCTAAACGTTTTGGCAATTGCATTATCATTTCGAGAACGATAAAGGAAAATCAGATCGTAACTAGAAATATTTACAGAAACTGATTAAAATCAGTAAATTTACTTAATGATAGGGCATGGCAGTATACTGACATACTTGGAAAATATGGAAAGAAATTTGATCATTTACAATACAGCATATACTTAGTAAAGATGGTTGCCACATTTGAAACTATTGCGTGCCTAATTATGTTCGGTTTAGTTAGTTCATATTCAGTGACGAGTATTTTAGAAAATTATTCGCAACATCTTAATAATTCTTTTACTCCAGAAAATTTCGATTTGCTACTAACACGGAACAATTCGAAAACTTATTTACAGAAGAATGGAAATTGTGGATTAAACTCAACAAATTCAGAACAGGTAATAATCGACATTAGGTTGAATAATCTCTCATAATATGTAGAAAATATAACAAAACAAGTTAGAACATTTAATAATTTTAATTTCAGAGAACTGCAATAGTTATTAAAAGTAACTTATCGCAAAGAGAACAAGATGAACTAGCTGGTGCTCTTCAACGGATTTACTGCACGGTTAATAGTACAGATGTTGCTCGAGCATACGCATTTCAAGCGAAACTTATGGAAATGTTCCCCAATACGAAACCGGCTTGTGTCACCATTAACTGGTCAGCCCTTGTATATGTTATTGATCACTACTTTATAGAATTGCGTATCGATAACGATCGAGTTCTTGCTTATGTGTGATGTCGTCTAACCTGTCTATACAGACATGTAATCTAGAAACCATTAGGATATTAGTTATAAAGATAGGTATATAAGTATATCATTTTGACGAATCATGTAACGCACGTCATCTATTACAAGATCAACGATGGCCGTCACCAATACGTCACGATAAATTACTGAATACTGCAACCGGGCTAATTAGTATTTTACTTTTGTAAAATTAACAAACTAAATATAGCCTTAAAGTGTACAGATTTTGATAAATAATAATGAAATCGGGTTATATTTCAAACATAATTTTTGTAAAATTGGTAACATTTTGGATACGTTTACATTATATTTAAGTAAAGTTTTCAAAACCGTGTTTACTTTTCGTCAGAAAAGTTGGTACATTGCGAAAGTAGGGTTATAAAATTTTTAAATCCTTTAAATCTTCATAGAGACATACAAAATCGTGACGTCATGAAATATTTCGATGACGTGCATTACCTGATTCGCCATAATATTAATTCATTATGTTACTATATATATATATATACATAAGTTTTGTATCATGTGGCACCCACTATACCTAATGACCACATGGCACCCTGTGTATATATTTTAATTATACAAGGTGATATTCTGGCACCATTACATAAAGCTACAAAGTGGCACCAAACTGTATAAAAATAACGTTAATGACGGTAAAACAGGCACCCAGCGTAGTTGCCAATGTGAGGCAGATATATACATGCGCAAATGTTGTATCAAATTGGTGTCCCCGAAAATATTTACAATGTTTTCTTATGGAAGCAGTCGCCAGTTTGCATTTAAATATTCCAACTTGTTGGCTTTATACCTAGCTATCTATGAGAATTTATGAATAGCACTTTTTAAATGTAATGGCCATTTCTCTGAAAGAATTTCATAATACGAGATCGGCATCAAGATCAAGTTGACCTTCTTGCCTCAAGTCACATCGTGATATATGATATAATCTGTCATTTGAACGTTCGACAAAGTTAATTTTGGCAAATGTTGTAGATTGTAAATCTTGATATTACTTTGTAGCTTCTTCTTAGCGTGCTTTATTTCGTACGAGACGTAGCGATCTTCTTTCGTATGCCTGGGTAGCTCGTTTTTAGAGTGCCACAGACATAGAGGACCTACAGCATAACGTAGGTTCGGAAACCACGCAAAGTGTAAACACTTCTACTGGAAGGAAGATTTACTATGCCAATTTGCATTTGCCTTGCAAGGGAGAACAGCCGTTAAAGATCCGATGTTCCGATCCTGGGAATTGAACCCAGCACCTTCAGCGTAGAAGTCTAACGTGCTAACCTCTAGCCCACGATCGCCTTTGTAGCGTAACTGAACCCATAAACTTAATATAAAAATCAGCAAATTATGTCGGAGTTATGGATGACTTTTCTTAAACGGCAGTACAAACTCGTAATATTTTAGTTTAAAGCATCGTAATTTTGAAAGTGTACATAATATAACAATAAAATCGATTAACTGAAAGAATATTGCATTTAAATGTGATTAACTCTAAATTGAATGGTGTACATTTCTCATAAGAATGCATTACGAATTAAAAAGGAGAGGAACAATAAGTGGGAAACGTCTAATTTTGATATATTGGTAATCTCGCCATCTACTAGGTCGCTGTGAAATCCTTTTGTGAAACAATAATTTCTACTTTGCAAATTCAAAAAAGAAACTATTAAAAGGAAGTTCCTAGTTTCAAAGTAATTCGAATAGTGTTAGTGAGAATTGTAAAATTCATGCCGGCTTCGGGGTGCCCGGTGAATCCCCAAGTTATCGTCCGCGTCATAGTGTATTTTGCTTCCGCTACTAAGCTATACCAAACCAGGGACGCTGTATGATGTCCAAATTCAAGCAGCAGCAAAACAACCTCAACAAAATCAATATCCACAATTACATCAACAATAACCAGAATATAACATTATAAGTTATAACCCTCCTGCAACAACAAAATGCTTACCTACAACAACAAAATATACAGTTACAGCAGCAAATAGAAAAACAACAACAAGCCATATTGGAATTGAAACTAGAAATCAGACTGCTTGGAGAAGAGATGAACCATGCAAAACCAAAACAATAATGGCTCAATTATACAAAACAGCATTATGGAACGCAAACGGTGTCACAAGTCACAAATGTGAAATAGAATTAATTCTAGCCCTACATAAAATCGATATTTTACTTATATCCCATCTAACATCTAGCACCAGCTTCAAAATACTGCATTACATAACATACAACACAGCTCATCCCAACGCAGAGCGAAAGGCCAGACCCGGTGCAGCAGTTATAATACGACATGGTATTAAGCACCATACCCTGGATAAAGTTGAAGAAACATATCTCCAGGCAGCAAGCGTAGTTATAGAAGATAGGCATGGCGCACTGATAGTAACCATTTACTCTGAAACAAAGGAAAAGGAGCAGGCAGCAAAACTGCAATATCAAAAAAATTTGTCATTTTACAAAGAATTAATAAATGCTGATTAATCTATTGTAAGGCTTTCACTCAAAACGACGGAAGAACTGGAAACCGAAGTACAAAAATTCACTGAACTTATACAAGAAGCTGCCTGGGACGCAACTTCAGCTCAAAAATTACAGAAGCAAAAAACAACCGGCTATCCAATAAACATTCGGGGAAAATAGTAGAAAAATTAAGACTTCGGAAAATCTGGCAAACGTCAAGACATCCACAGGATAAAATTAACTATAATCGAGCAGTCAGACAACTGAAAGAATTCCTAACAGAACTCGAGAACAACTCATTCCAGGAATACCTTGAAAGTCTGACACCATCAGCTGACACCGAACACTGGCAAGCAACACGGAAATTGAAATAACCGAGAGTACACATATACCACCCATACGAAAACCAAAGGGTGGATAGGCCAACACTGATAAAGAAAAGGCTAACCTTTTGCTAATGTGCTTAAGAAGATGAAGAAAATGAAATTCAAATGTCCTAGAAAAACCAGAACAATCAACCGAACTTATACGCTTGGTAACATCAAATGAAGTAAAAGACATAATCACGAAAGACTTAAATTCAAAGAAAGCGCTCCCAACCGCAGAATA
>JABXWE010014932.1:0-21040 GCA_014611495.1 Limonius californicus | reverse complement strand
AGTATCCTCACTCCTCTTTCCCCAGATTCCTTTTTGATATCTCGTTCCCTCAATACTTTCTCTTTTTAATGTCGATACTGCAGTAATGAAATTTTCTAATGAGGTTATGTTGTCCCGTCATCAATTATAAGAATATAAAATTCTAACCCTTAAGTTTCAGTTCTGTTTCTGTTATTTCCTCATAGAATTTCCAAATTAGTATCCCTCACTCCTCTTTCCCCAGATTCCTTTTTGTTATCTCATTCCCTCAATACTTTCTCTTTTTAATATCGATACTGCAGTAATGAAATTTTCTAATGAAGTTATGTTGTCCCGTCATTAATTATAAAATTCTAACCCTTAAGTTTCAGTTCTGTTTCTGTTATTTCCTCATAGAATTTCCGAATTAGTATCCCTCGCTCTTCTTTCCCCAGATTCCTTTCATGATATCCCATTCCATCAATTCTTCCTTTTTTAAATAGCTATGATACAAAAACGTAACCTTTCATTTTTCATTTTAAGACACCCTTCTATGGAAAACCAAACTGTAAGTATAGCATAATAGATTTAATAGAAATTCAATAAAACCCACTTAACTAACCAAATACAATCAAGGGCGAATAGAAAAACGTATGTCGTAGCGCTAATCGAACAACATTTTAGTTTGCCTTATTAATGAGACTAACTATACATCAAATATCAACAATGCCTGCTCAAAAGTAAATAAATGAATAGAAAAACGTATGCCTCAGCCCTAATCAAACAACATTCCATATTGACTTTTTACTTTTATAACGATGTTGTGTCGCCGCCATATCAATTACATTCAGTTTCGAGTCTGCTATTTCCTCACATAATTACTGTCCCTCACTTATCTTGCCCCCAATTCCTTCTATTTTTTCTCACTCTTTCAATTCCTTTCTGTTCTTTCTTTTCCTAATATTCGTAAAATAATTAAACTCTTTTTTTTTTCTTCTTTCTGTGATTTTTGATTCTTTTTTCTTCTAATTTCTACCATTCGATAATATTTACACCAATTTTTCATCTCAAACTACCCTTATATGAAAGACCGTACTATATATCAAAATACTTTTGGGTATGTACGAGCCCTGCTCAAACATTTTATGCTGACTGTTTGCCTGCCTAATGATCTATTGAGGTTATATCATCACATTATACATTTTTTAGGTTAATTCGTCCCATTATCAACTATAAGAAGTGAAATTCTCCAAACTATTAACCAATAAGTTCCATCCCTGATTCTATTAACTCCTTTCCGAATTGCCTACTTGCTTTCTCTCATTCATATTGCCCCACTTTTCTTGTATGTAATCCCATTCCATCAATTGTTGTTTCTAATTATTACCATGCAATAATATATCCTTCCATTTTGTCATCTCAAACTACCCTATTATGAAAGACCAAACTAAATATCAAAATACTTTAAGACAACTTTGATAACGTTTGTTAAAAAATAAACAATTAGTGAATAGTACAAGGTATGCCTCACTGCTAACATTTCTTGTTGCTTATTTGGCTTTCTAATGATCTACTGAGGTTATGTCATCACATTATATATTTTTAGGTTAATTCGGTCTATTATCAATTATAACAATTGGAGGTATCAAAACCAATAATCAGCAAGTAACAGTCCTGATTCTATTACTTCCTTTCATAATTTTTTATATATTTTCGCTTGCCCTCGATTTCCTTTATGTTATCCCATTCTTTCAAATACTGTTTCTTTCCTTTCTAATTACTATCATGCAATAATATTTTAGCAATGTTTTCATCTTAAACTACCCTTGTATGGAAGACCGAACTATATACCAAAATACCTTTAAACACCTTTATTAAAACCTTCTCAAAAAAATTAATTAGTGAATAGTAAAATACATATATGTATATCTGAATCCTAACCAAGCAACATTGCATGTTGAGTGTTTGCCTTTCTAAAGAACATCACATTACATATTTTTAGGTTAATTCGTCTCATTATCCACTATAAAAAATGAAAGTATTCAAACTAGGATCCAGTAAGTTCCATTCCTAATTCTATTATTTCCTTTCAGAATTTCCTACCTGCTTTCTTTCACTCACATTGCCCTTGTTTTCTTTTATATTATCCCATTCCTTCAATAGCTGTTCCATTATTTTATAATTTTTATCAAGCTATAATATTTATTTCCATTTTTTCATCTCAAACTATCCTCGTAAAGAAGATCAAACTATATACCAAAATACTTTGGGACAACTTTAGAAATGTCTTTTCAAAAAAATCAATTAGTGAATAGGAAAAGGTACGTCTGAGCCCTAATCAAACAACATTTCCTGTTCAGTGTTTCCCTTTCTCATGATCTATTGAGGTTATGTCATCACATTATAAAATTTTTAGGTTAATTCGTCCTATTATCCACTACCAAAATTGAAGGTATCCAAACTAATAAACCAGTAAATTTCATTGCCGATTCTATTAATCCCCTTTCGGAATTTTCTATTTCTGTTGTCCCTTTGTTACTTATCAAGTCTAACATAACTGATTCTTTCTAAAATACATTATAATAAGAAAGTTTCTATTTTCAACTTATTACAAAGTCTTCCTGCTATGGTTATATTAATAACCCTTTTTAATTTTCTCTGCAGCTGTATAATTATAAAGCTTTGGATGTTCTTCCTTTACACAAATAGAAACTATTAAATATAGAAATGTAGGGTTTCATTCATACGTTTTCCTCCTGTAATCCAAAAACTGTTAGTATAGCCTATGGCAGAGGGTTTAAACAAAAAAATTATTCACCAATTTCTATCCACGGTACTACAAATTCTCTTCCTCTTGAACCTTTCCATGTTTTATATAGCAAAATTGATATATCAGCTTGCTTGGTTACTTTCCCCTATGGTTTCTCCAAAATGTTCCCCATGACCCTCCCTTGATATCTTTCACATAAAACTTTGAAGAACCCCATACCACTACAATGATTAGAACTCCTAAATATGTATTTCGACAACTAAGTTGCTATCTTCAATGGGAACTGAAGAACATGGACTTTGACTGAGGAATACCTTTGAAGATAAGTTCCTCATCAAGTCGATTGGACTTCCATTGGTGACTTAATACGTATTTAGGTGTTCTAAGATTTGTATACTCCATCACCATCATCTCCACCCAATCATATTCAAATTCCAATCTTGCAAATACAATCTAACTGCGCCTCTTCATATCGTAAACTCAAAATAAATAACCTCCACCGCTATATTATTATAACATCGAGAAACATCTATATCCATATAAAAAAAATAAAAAAGCCAACGCATACCTTCTTCAAGTCCTTCATCTCCATCGGACACCAACTCATCGTCCGAACAAATGTTGAGCACGTTAACCAGCATTTCGGTTACTTTTTCACCTACGAATGGTAGCGACCATGTAAAGACATCCATGAAATTGGGCAACCAATACGGATGTGGCGAACAATTAAACTGACGGATATTCATTACATTATTTTCATATTTTAGTACTGCTGCCTGTAACGAAAAATTATTTATGAGTTGTTATGGTTTCCGCAGAATATTGTAATTTGCTTGCGAAGATCAAAGAATAATGTTTTAATAGCTCATTAGGATTACAATGGCGAAAGTTTTATAAACAATAGCTCCCAGCAATTTTCATTCTTCGCAGTTCTTCTTAGATCTCTTTACAGACATAAATACAACTTTGAAACAATCTCAACAATTTACAGCTTAAAGTTTGAAAACTAAATCGAGCGTAAAATGAAAACACGAACGAAGCCATTATGTGAATAAAAATATTCGCGAATAGCATCTGAAATATTGTTATAAAAATGAAAATGGTAGTCACATTTCCAGGATAAGGAGGTAATTTTTATGTCGCACCAAGAACCAATTTATTGAAGCATCAATACATCAGTGGAACTCGGAATTGAAGTCATTTGCAAACTGGGACACTACAAAGCTTTACAATGCTGACAAAGGACAATTGATCGCATCGTTTAACGCGTCTGAAACATTACCATTTTACTACCCGCTTTCTGTGGGCAGGTCAACCATGACAGAGAAACCGCTAATTACATTCACAACATTGACGATTGCGATATTAAGTTACTCAGTCCTATATGAATATGTAAACATTAAGTTTAAATAACGTTTTTAAAAAAATAAGGGATGTATTGTGTAAAGGTTTATATTCAAAATGGTTTTGATGAGAAATATGAATCAATGTTAGTAGCAGTAGTGATTTTTGAATAAGCGGACACGGTTGCGCCGCCTCCCTGATTAAAATATTAAAATAAGATTTTTTTTCTGTATTTAAATAATAAGTAAAATGAACTAACTCTGCAAAAGTTTGTTTTCTATATTTTAACGTTTAAATTGTCGTCCATTTCGCAATTTTCGCCGCAAAGTAAATGTGGCATCTACTCGGCCCCCACGATTCTATGTATTCGGCAAATATCGCCTGACCGTAAGTATATTATGATTATTGATTATAACGTTCGAAGTTTTTGATTCCAAAGTGCAGTTTTGTGACTAGTAAACAATGAATAGTATTAATAACCTCGTACAGATTGATTCTTCAACGTTTTCGATTGAAGAAACGTTCAAATTAAAATATTAGGCAGGCCCACGCCGAATTTCAACTTAACACAAAAAATGGAGAGAAAAGCACAGAACAAGTGTTACACCTATCGTTTTTCTGCAGACACATAAAAAAACAACTGGTTATGTGGGTGCGATATGTTAAATTTATTATATTGTTTTCCTTGTCTTTTATTTTATAAAGACGGAACGGGAATGGATAAAAATTGGACGAGGACGGGAATACAGGATTTGCATCACCTCAGGGAAAAAATGCAAAGCACGAAATATCTAAACATCATTTAAATGCATCCACCAGCTATACTCTTCTAGGAAAAGCAAATATTCCCGCACAATTAAGTTGGGCCTATAGAGAAAGTGTCGCTAAATATATAGAAAAGGTTAGAAAAAATAGGAACCTATTCAAACGAATTATTAGCTGTATAAGATTTTGCAGCGCCTTTAAGACAGCATTAAGAAGTGACGATGAAACTAAGGATTCACTAAATTAAGGTATATTTAGGCTACAGAGTTAGATTCCACATTAAAACAACATTTGACAAGAGCTACAGTTTTTGCTGAACATCAAAGATGATACAAAATGAAATTTTAATTGCATGCTGGCAGGGTGTAAAGAAGAAATTTCTGACCAAATAGGGAAATCTGACTTTTTAGCCATTCAGTGACGTGTCAAATCAGTGCCAAATGGTCTTAATATTTAGGTATGTTTATACAGGTAGAATGTATGAACGTCGTAGGGATTTTTCAAATCAAGGATAAAACTGCAGAAGGACTAAGAAATTCCATGTTGCAAGAAATCGATCCTCTGATATCACAAACTCCAAAAGAATTAATATCTCAGAATTATGATGATTCTAATGTTATGAGCGGTGAAACCGGGCGTGTACAAGCGAATATTAAACAGAAATACCCTTGTGCATATTTCGTCCACTGCTATGCGCATCAATTGAACCTTTTCGTGCCGAAAGCACTTTTTTAAATCCCTCACATCGGTGCGACACATTACAAGAGATTATGAAAAGACGATTACTAAAAGTAGCTACAACACGTTGGAACTACAATATACGCTTGGTTAATATATAGAAATTGAAAATAAACGGCTAAAAGGCGCTACAACTCATGAAGCCTAGGATTTGAGACGGGCATTAGAGGATCCAGAGTTCATGTTCTGGTTAAATGTTTTTCACAACATCTTGCCGCATATGGATATACTTCATAATCAGTTATTCTTCTCACACCATCTCCCTTCGAAGGCTGACGATCCCAATAGTCATCATTGTTTTAGACACTGCTGCACGGAAGATTTCAATTGACGTGCAGCAGAACCATCGGCGTAGATCTTTCAGTCTAGAGTTCTGCGGTCTTCCGACTGATCGTTTCCCCTGGATTTTGCCTTCAATAATAAGTTGGAGAATTTCGTACCGACTCTCTCTCACGCTTAGTTAATATATAGAAATTGAAAATAAACTGCTAAAAGGCGCTACAACTCATGAAGCCTAGGGTTTGAGACGGGCTTTAGAGGATCCAGAGTTCATGTTCTGGTTAAATGTTTTTCACAACATCTTGCCGCATGTGGATGTACTTCATAATCAGTTATTCTTCTCACACCATCTTCCTTCGAAGGCTGACGATCCTAATAGTCATCATTGTTTTAGACACTGCTGCACGGAAGATTTCAATTGATGTGCAGTAGAACCATCGGCGTAGATCTTTCAGCCTAGAGTTCTGCGGCCTTCCGACTGATCGTTTCCCCTGTATTTTGCCTTCAATAATAAGTTGGAGAAGTTCGTGCCAACTATCTCTCGTGCTTAGTTAATATATAGAAATTGAAAATAAACTGCTACAAGGCGCTACAACTCATGAAGCCTAGGGTTTGAGATGGGCTTTAGAGGATCCAGAGTTCATGTTCTGGTTAAATGTGTTTCACAACATCTTGCCGCTATGGATATACTTCATAATCAGTTCTTCTTCTCACACTATCTCCCTTCGAAGGTTGGCGATCCAAATAGTCATCATTGTTTTAGACACTACGTGATGGAGGATATCAATTGATGTGCAGCCGAACCATCGGCATAAATCTTTCAGCAACGAGTTCTGCGGCCTTCCGACTGATTGTTTCTCCTGGATTTTGCCTTCAATAATAAGTTGGAGAAGTTCGTACCGACTCCCTCTCATGATGTGACCTAGGTATTGAGGTTTCCTTTCCATAATTGTGAGCAGTGGTTATTTTTGCTTGTTCATGCGAGTGAATAGGTACTTCGACGTTAGTTACTCTTTGCATCCATGATATCTTGAGCATGCGTCTGTAGACGTACATTTCGAAGGCTTCAATTCTTTTTTCATGGAGGAGTTAAGGGTCCGGCTCTCGCACCCATGGAGGGGTACTGGTAACACATATCATCTTATCATGCAAATTCCCAATTCTAGACTTAGGTAGAAGTTTCTCATTGTAGCCGAATATTTTTCTTGCCTGTTCGATTCTCGATTTTATTTCATTTGTCTTTTCACAGTGTTGGTTCACTGTAGTCCCCAGATACTCAAAATTGGCCAGTTGTTCTATAATGTTCCCATTAATTGATATGGCTACGTTTGTCGATGTTTTTGGCAATACCATTACTTTTGTCTTGGCTGTGTTCATAAATAACCCGAATCTCTCACTATGTTGAACTATGCTCTTCTTCTTTTTTTCTACATGTATTAGGCTTATTGCCTGTTACGTCCCTTTTCCGTGGTTGCCCCAAAGATCTTCTTCCTTTTGAACTATATTGTCCATTACTTGTCGCAGGTCATCTGGATTGCTCGTTATGATGACTATGTCGTCGGCATATCGTATATTGTTTATCATTTTTCCATTAACCTCGACTCCGCCTGTTTCACCGAGTGCTTCTTTAAAAATTGTCTCTGAATATATGTTAAAGAGAAGCGGTGATAGCACGCAACCCTGTGGGACACCTTTTTTCATCCGAATAGTATCAATGACTGCCTGGTCTATTCTTAGTTCGGCCGTTTAGTTCCAGTACAGTTCGATGATAATCTGTATGTCTCTTCTGTCCACACCAATTGATTTTAAGATATTATTCATTTTCTCATGTTGTACGCAGTCAAACGCCTTACGGTAATCTATAAAGCAGGTCTATATAGGTCTTGATTCATGTCTCGACATGTTGTGTTAAGACGTTTAGGGCGAATAGTGCTTCGCGCGTGCCAACTTCATTTCTAAACCCAAATTGTGCTTGATCTATTTGATTTTCGCATTTCCGGTGTATTCTTGTACGTATTATCGGTATGAATATTTTCAATACATATGCCATGCCGCTAATCATTCTGTAGTCATCACATTGGAATGAGTTGTGTTTCTTAGGCAGAGTGATGAAGGTAGATTTCAGTCAGCCAGTAGGGGTCTTCCCCGTGGTGTAAATTGCGTTAAATATTGTTGTAAGAAGTTTTAAGCTGGAGCCACCTTGTTCTGCTATTACTTTAAGTACTTCCGCATATACGTTGTCGCGTCCTGCAGCTATTTTGTTTTTCTGTAATTTCACAGCACGTATTATTTCGTCTTTAGTTATTAAATCAGTTACAGTCAAGAAATAGAGACAGTGTTAAAATTTAGAAGGAATTTCTGTTTTTGAAGAAAGTATGTCCCTTATGAGTGCCCGGACAGATGGTATTCAGGAAGAAGAACGAAAACGAAATAGAATTGATCATGAAGACAGACAGAGTGTAATTGCAAAGGAGATTTGTGACACAATCTTGGTCCAAATGAAAGAACAATTTGCTTTTCGAGGGCATTTGGAAGCAACTGCATTGTTGAACAATAGCTCCTTTTCAAAATTCTATAAAAACTTTCCGGTGGATATTTTAGACAGAGTACTTTCTGTTTGCTGCTAATTTTTTTTCTGGTAGCAAAAACAAACTATTCTGAAGAAAAATGGACGCGCAGAGTTTCATTTTAAAAATGAAATGTGTTTGGGTGGGTTTTTTTTTGTTAAATAATTACTGATTCGATGACTATCTTATATTATTGTTTAAAATCAATTCACAAGAAGGGATTTTATAAACTTTTAACGTGTTTTTAACACATTAATTTCAGATGAGTGTTTCCTTACAATACCACATATTGTTGCCTTTAAAATTAAAATGTACTCCACCTTGTTGAAAGCAAACCGGCCGCCACTGGTTAGTAGATAAAGTGTGTTCATTTTCCCGTGATTCACAATCACTTATGCTTGTGTTCAGAATTTGAGAATTTCTTCTCATATTAAGACATTTCAATTATAACTTTACGTCAGTATATATGGCATTTTAAGCACAAACTACAAATATGATTCAATACCGACCCCTAAATCATGTGAAAGTTAAACGTACTGTATCTACTTATCTTTCCCCGGTAGATGTAAAATCTCTGGATATTTTACCTATTGTACTACCTATCTATCTATCGTATTATGTCGCTCATTTATAACTGATTTATGCCCTTCTCTGAAAATAGAAATTAGTTGCTGCAAATAATTAAATTATCCTCTTATTAGGTCTGAGTAGGTATCTAATCTGTCTATCTGTAAATACGACAACTAACACACCTGGGTCGTTATTAATCTCCCGGGAAGAGTGAGGGTTAGGAATTCCTAAGATAAATTGGATTTTTCCGGTAAAGGAATAGAGAATCGGGTTTTCGGCACAGCAATTTTGTAGAAGAAAACCCGCATAAAAAACTAAATAAGCATGTAGTAACAAACGTACAGACTGATTATAAATGTTTGATTGCTATGTATGTGTCGATGAGCAATTTTTTTATTATTTTTTATTATTAATAAAATGTCTATATCTGCCTAAATATGAGATTAATCAGCCATCAAAGTAAATATCGTCCAAAAGGATCTTTCCGGTAAAGATTGGGTCTTTCTCACAAAGTAATTTTGCAAAACTACTACAGGTGTGCTAAATGTTAACATAATATCCAAACGTACACAGTGGCTATAAATGTAACTCAACAAGTTACGATTGTGTTATAGTATATTATTCAACGAGCGACAATGTAAGCAATAACTCACACGGATGTAGTTTGCAGCACAAGCCGCAGGCGAGTGCTGTAATCATTCAAGTGAGTTATTGCGATTACAGCGAGCTGAATACTATACTTTATCCACGACTAGTAAATTGGATTTCCACTATTTAAATTTTATAATTTTCTTAAAAATTGTGAATTAGTATTGTGGCATTTCAAAATTTGTGACA
The DNA here is from genome assembly GCA_014611495.1 of Limonius californicus. Lineage (NCBI taxonomy): Eukaryota > Metazoa > Arthropoda > Insecta > Coleoptera > Elateridae > Limonius > Limonius californicus. The sequence goes on along the minus strand of JABXWE010014932.1, from coordinate 11,212 downwards.
GATATAATTTTAACAAGTGTATTTATTTTCATTGTCATTCGATTGATTGTCCAATGTTTTAATTGCACGTTTGTAATTGGTTACACAGTGTTGATTAATGTATTATAACTCACGCTAAATAGTTATAGGTCCCATTACTTGCACAAAAATAGTTGAATAATGTATATCGGAAAATCAGTAATTTAAACTTACAGTAGGTGAAGACAAATAAAAGTAGATTCTAGAAATGGTTTTTAAAAAACTGTATATATTATATATATTAAAATTTGTTGATAACCTCTTGAATATACATTGCAAAAAAACGGAAACTGAGCCATGTCGATCATTACCATAAATTGTGATACATTTAGAAACATAAATTTGACTCATCAAAGCTATCAGAAACACAGACTAAGCGACCGAAATCGGATTGTGCCCCGATACATGTGACGGAATCTTTATCTTAACATCCTGTTTTGGTTTATAGACATTTCTGGGTATTTACAGCAAAATAAATTCTATCAAGCGCAATAGAAAGTCTGCTTTATTTTCCTTCGACAATTTGAAGAAATTTTTAAAAGTAAATAGTTTAATCAGCTGGAGCAGTACGCACAAACCAATATTTGTGATACAAGGAATGTTTCATTTTAATTTGTGTTGTACGGACACAGCATGATTTACATAAAATGTGGTATTGCTATTCGTAGTTAATTTTGCACGTTCATAGTTGGTAGTTTGATGGATTTTAACATTATTTTAGGAAGTAGTTCTATTACTATTTATTCAATTTGCCTTTAAATTATGCCGCTATTATATTTTAAAACCTTACACGGCATTCCTCTTGGTTTGTACGGGTTTCACGCCACAGTTAACATGTAAATTGTATTTTCGTTTGTACCTCTTTGGTTTATAAGACTGCATAATTTAAGGCCTTAATAAGAGCAAACAAGAATTTACAAGAACGCTCGAACAAGTACATTAAATAAACACATCGAAACGAAAAGGGGAATCTTAAAATGAAAGTTTGTTTATTAAAGTGATTATCTGAGCTGGGACGTGTGGGAGTGCTTGTTTTTAAAATCGCTTTTTCTTACGAGAATTAAATTCTTAAGGATTTAACTTTGTTCGTCTATTTAAATTCAGGGGTTCTCAAACAATAGCTAAAAATTTGTTATGTACTCATCTTGTAAAAAATAATTTAGTTATTATAAATTGAAATAAAGTTGAAATTTCTATAGAAAATTTAATATTTGAAACACAAAGTCAATTCTAAGGAGAACAAACAAATTCTCTTATATGTTTATGCTGTGTTTATGGAAAAACGCTTTCCTGTAAGATGAACAGCAGTTTCGTATTAATTTTAAATTCCCGGTGTATTGAACACACGTACTTAAAAGAATTCCAATTTTCTCAATAAGACTTCCAAGAAAATGTAATATTTATGAAGTTAACTGGTACGCTGAAAAAAATAAGATGTAAAAGGGAACAGAAGTCTATTATATAGCCTATTCAAGGTGAATCGGGGTTCTTCATTCTATTCAATATACAGGATGAGACGAGAGGAAAGTGCCAAACGCAGGGAGCGTATTCTACACATTAGTATATGACAAAAACCACATAGGGTGATTTTTGTTTTTGAATTACAGGGCCTTAATATTTTAAATTACATAAAATGTTTTTTTTATATTTACCAACATTTGCTGCCTTTATAGACTATACCAAAGCGTTCGACAGGGTGAACAGAAATAAACTATAGAAAATTATGCTCAACAAAGGCTTTCCCCAACACTTGATTAGAATTGCTCAAAGTCTCTATGTCAACACAAGATTCAGAGTAGATAAGGAAAAATCGGAGGAAACAGTAGAAATATATTGTGGTGTGAGGCAGGGATGCCCCCTATCGGCCCCGATTTGCTCAAGTAGAATTCAATGGTACTATTCATTTTTCAAAAATCATTAAGTTAATTTTTTTGAATTAAAATTAAATAAAATTTTGTTTGAAAACTGCTGATGATACATAGAAAATGCATTTAAGCTGAAGAAAGTTATTATCTAATTATAAAGTAAATCCAAAGTGGCAAACACGTAAAAACTTGTCTGGCTTGTGATAACAACAACAGACTGAATAGAAATTACTGACCTACCCAATAGTATTGGTTTGTGGCAGGTGATAAGAAATTTCTTTGCACTTCTATCTTACTCTCCTTTGCATAACATGTCTCTGAACTCAAATTTTTGTTATTATCCTGCGGTACTCAAATTTTCAATTATTATTTTCTCATATCTTAAGGGTCCCATTGCCAAAGAAATGTTTTTTCTAGTTTGCATATATTGTAATCTACCATCGGATTTAATATTTGTACCTATTTCTGATACACCCTGTATACATGTATATATATATATCGACGAGGTAGTGGATAGATGGCAGTATATTCTATCCGTTCACGCTGAAGTAAAGTATAGCTAGGGATTACAACTTAGAAACTTCAACAGAAAAAAACAAACTACTTGCGTTCAAAGGACCAGAACATCTTAGGGCGAAAATCGTACTAAACGATAAAGCAATCGAACAGAAAATCAGTTTTAACTATCTGGGATACAATACATCATAAATAAAAAAGAGATATCGCAATAAAACCCAGCAGATTGCAATACACCTGTGGATCAATACGATGAACATTTAAACACTCCAATGAAAGCACTCTCTCAAAATTGTATAAAATAATGGCGAGACCAATCCTACTGTATGGAAGCGAATGTTGGCTACTGACGCAAAGTCAAAGCAAAAGAATCCAAGCTGCAGAAATGAAATTTCTAAGACCCACTGCGGAATACACGGGAGGACTATACAAGAAACGACGAAATACTAGCCGAGCTTGGAATAACAAATATTGTAGAAATTACGGACGAGTATAGACAGAATTGGTTAGACCATGTTCTAAGAATGGAGGACCATAGAATTCCGAAGGCGCTCTACCACTACAGCTCCATGCGCAGGCGAAACGTACGCAGACCAAGCAGAAGATGGGTAGATCAATTCGTATGAAGACCTTCTTGATGATGATGATGCTGGTGGTATGTTCAAACATGTCTTCGTGGCAGCATTTACAATAAGATGAATTAGATCATCTCGATTGTCCACTTCTGATTGGTACACTTCACTTGTCAATCAGCCCAACAAACAAGTCTAACGGTGTGAGATCTGAATACCTTGGCGACCAACTAATCGGACCTCCTCAACCAATCCATCGTCCTGGAAAAGTTCCACTGAAATACTGCGCGACTCCAAGGAAATAATGTGGAGGAGCGACAACTTGCGAGAGTACATAGCATTTCTTATGTTCAAATATAGATGGTCTAATGCGTCTTAAAATGTTTAAATTACAATGAATTTTCTGACATGTCTTCATGGACCTTTAGACATTTTCCGGCTCGTTTGCGAATAACGCTTGTTGCTGTCCCGAGTTCTCCTTGATGTTCCTTTTTGCAAGCAGCGTTTACAATACCACGAATTAAATCATCTCGATTTTCCACATTTGACTTGTACACTTCACTTGTCAATCAGCCCAACAAATAAAAGTCTAAAGGTGTGAGATCTGAATACCTTGGTGGCCTACTAATCAGACCTCCTCGACCAATCCATCGTCCTGAAACAGTTCAATAGAAATACTGCGTGACTACAACGAAATAATGTGGAAGAGCGACAACTTGCTGAGAGTACATAGCATTTCTTATGTTCACAGATAGATGGTCTAATGCGTCTTAAAATTTTAAATTACAGTAAATTTTCAGATATGTCTACATGGACCTCCAGAGAATTTCTGGCTCGTTTGCAAACAACGCGTATTGCTGTCCCGAGTTCTCCTTGATGTTCCTTTACGCAAGCAGCAGCGTTTACAATACGACGAATTAGATCATCTTGACTGTCCACTTCTGATTTGTACAACTCACTTGTCAACCAGCCCAACAAACAAAAGTCTAACGGTGTAACATCTGAATATATTGGCGGCCAACTAATCGGACCTCCTCGACCAATCCATCGTCCTGGAACAGTTCAATAGAAATACTGCGTGACTACAACGGAATAATGTGGAGGAGCGACAACTTGCTGAGAGTACATAGCATTTCTTATGTTCAAAGGTAGATGGTCTAATGCGTCTTAAAAATTTTATATTACAGTAAATTTTCAGACATGTCTTCATGGACCTCCAGAAAGTTTCTCGCTCGTTTGAAAATAACGCTTGTTGCTGTCCCGAGTTCACCTTGATGTTTCTTTATGCAAGCAGCATTTACAATACCACGAATTAGATCATCTCGATTCTCCACGTCTGATTTGTACACCTCACTTGTCAATCAGCCCAACAAATAGAAGTCTAACGGGGTGAGGCCTGCATTCCTTAGCGGCCAACTAATCGGACCTCCGCGACCATTCTGTCGTCTGGAAAAGTTCCATTAAAATACTGCGTGACCCCAAGGGAAATTGTGGAGGAGTACCATCTTGCTGAGAGTACAGATCATTTCTGATGTTCAGGTAGATGGTCTAATGGTCGTAGTAAATCATTTCGTAAAAAGTTACTGGTATTGTTGACGCTGTCACGGGTAATTTTAGCATCGGTAAAATGTATACTAAGTTGCTATCAGGATTTATCCATCGGAAAAGTTGCATGCGTCTAGCATGGTCTCCCGGTTGTAGGTGCTGTACATGCTGTATGTGGTATGGATATCATCCCTGTTCGTGTAGTCGGCGAATCCCTCTTTTCTGAGGAATTTTAAGTTGGGTGGCAATTCTTCGTGAGCTCTGTTCCAGTAATTCAAGAATGTTTTCCACTTCACTTACATCTTGTCCAAGGACACGCTCAGATGTTACTTGCGCACTAGGAAGTGTACCATTGTCACACAATGGGTTGAAGACTTTAACAAATACTTTTCTAATGGGAATGACGAAATCATTGACGATAGTCTTCTACGGCAGCTCTAACATTTCCATTGCAGAAACCATAAACAAGCACCATATTTGTATATTCCCGATGCGAGTAGATGTATGGCACTGTTTAGCACTTTTAGAAAATTGTAAATAGTTTGATAGTTAGCGAGTTAAATTGAAAAGTTATTCTTTGTCAATTAAAATGGGCCAACCTAAATCCTGTTACAACTTTTGCGTTTTTTGGTCGTATGCTAAGGCGCTCCTGAAGTTTGGCACTTTTCTCCCAAATCATCTTGTACATAGAAGACAATGACGAACCTTAAAACTAAGCATTGAATGTGTCAAGTTTCTGGCTTACGCGACTTGCCTCTGATGAAATCATGTCTTGGGGCTTACACCGCGTCGTCGTAGAATTAATTGATGCTGAGGTTCCATCAAACGTTGCAGATAGCATTAGCAAAGAGGGATCAAGCTACCTGCAACGGTTAGCGAAACGTCAGCATCAATCAATTCTACGACGACGCGGTGTAAGCCCCAAAAGATGACTTCATTTCTTGAATGTTTTAAGTCAATCTTTAGATTACTTGGTAGTTACCTTAAAAAGTAACTAACATACACACAATCGTTTAAATATTCCATAATTTTCAACAATATTATCGTTTTCTATTAGAGACATTCAAAAGCAGGTTCATACAAATCAAACAGGGATCGAATTGTGGTCGTTTAACTCAGAGCCACGCTGAGGTCGACTTCGTAAGGTATTTTGTATTCTACTTTTCAGTTTTCCGCAATAATTATCGAATTTATGGTAAAATATCCGCCCCAATTACCACTCTGCGGAAAGGGTTCTTATAAAACCGACCAAAATGTTTAACCCAGCAAAATGGAGAATAAAACCCGTACATTACTCGACACATTACCGAAATTACTCTCTCGCCCTTTCCCCACGTACAATGTGACCTTTAAAGCAGCTACTAAACTCATTTACAACTCCGAAATATCTCGTTTACGCTTAATTTCTGCACGCAGGCCGTAAAAAATTAAGCGAGGACGTTATAAATATTGAAGGCTTATCCGCTGATAGCCAAAGTTAATAATTAAGCGCGACTTGACGTTGGTCATTTTTAATTTAGTATCTTTGAGATAATTTGGTTTTCATGTAGAAACTTTCAATTCGCTTGCGCAACGGTTCAAAACGGGCAAAACTAATTAATATATCGGGGTGTATCCCCCCGAGAGGGGGATTTCATTACAGCCAAGCACCTTGACGACAGTGAAAGACGTGAGATAAACTCGACTTACCTTATTATTGTAGACGTCCAGGTAATTTGGCGCCGAGAAAATTGTGATAAGAGATGGGAAGCCGGTCGTTTGACTTTTTCTATACATGCGGTACCTGTAACAAATTTTATGCTATCAATTCCATCTTATACTTTGCATTTTGTATGAAGCAAATTTGTAAGGCTTACATCAAAGTAAGGGAATTCGGTGGAAGGTAAAACTTTCAAACGGAATTTACTTCGGATGAAAACTCAGAGCAGCCGAACTTCAAACTATAGTTGAAGTTGTAATATATCTAATAGAAATTTAGATACTGCGAAATTGATATTTCAAATATTACATATGGCTAGAATGATAAGCAAGACAATTGATGTAAAATTACAAAGAAAACGAACAAACCAAAGATGACAGTGAAGGAACTGAAGCAGCAGAAATAAATAACAAACACACAAAAACAGACGAAGCTGACAGAGAAGTATACGAATATATACAGAAAAAGATAGGAAAAGGAAACGATTACGTCAAAAGAATCAGAAGAAGACAGAAAAAAAACAGGAAATTACAAAAAACACAAAATCAAGAAAGTAGACGCAAAGGAAATCAAATTAAAAGAAAAAAGGCAGAGAGAACTACACGATAAACAACAGAAACTACTGAAATGTGAAATAAAAGATAAAAAGATAAAGACAGAAAAATGAGAAAGAATAAAGCAAGGTGAAAAGAAGAAAAGCAAGGTAAAACAAAAAGAGGTAGGAGAAGAAATATAATAAAAGTTACAACTTGAATTAATGGAAGAAAATACAGAGGAAACAAGAGGAAAGAAAAAACGTATAACGTTAAAAACCAGTAGAAAACAATTCACAGAGATGGATAATGAAATCCACCAGAAAAACAGGAGCACAGCATATTCGTAGAATCGGAGAAATACAATAAGAGGAAACGTAAAACCGCTTGAACACGGAGTAAAACAAAAAATTAATAAAACATTAGAATAGAAATTAGAATAAAGGACAGTGAGAGAAACGAGAACTATAGCATCAGTAAACTAGGTAAGAGGAAGAAAATGAAGTCAAAATGTTGAAGAATCGATGATCAGCAGAGAAAGGCACAGAAAAAGGGGAGGTAGCTGTTTTAAGGATGATAATAAAGATGGGAGTGATAAAACCCAAGGTAATAAAAGCTGAAGATGAAGTGGAAGAAACAACAAAAACGGGAAGAAAACCGATCAGAAGCAGAAGGAAGAATAGCATAGCTATGTTTTATCAGGAACCCAATTCATAAGTAAGAGGTAAGGGAAATGTGATGGGACAACAAATAGCCAAAAAACTGAAGTAGAAAGGCGAAGAAAAATGAATAGAAACAGGGAGGGAATACAGTTAAGCGATTTTCTAATCATGACTTTAGAAATTGGTAGGTATACAACGGAAAAATAAAAGCAAAAATCAAAATAAAAAATTCTGATATACGAAGAAAGCGAAGAAAAAGAAACAGAAAGAGGATGAAACATAGTAAAGCTATGCTCCTTATAAAACATATATTTACCGCGTAAGTTTAATTAGGATGGTGATATAGAAACAGAAAGTATAAGACGCGAACAACAAACATTAGAAAACAATATAATGTAAAAGATTAAAAAAAAAACGTAGAAGGAGGAAAAAGAAAAAGGGTAAGAACACAAAAATTATATTGTATATTAAAAAAAATCAGAAGATTAATGAAACGAAAAAGTTCGAGAGAAATGGAGGAAGTCTAAATATATGTCCTGTAAGGTTGATGATACAAAACTTTTGAATGTTTGGCATGTACAATTCTAAGAAATAAGAAGTTAAGGAAAAGTATAAAAGAAAAAATCATACACCGGTGGGAAAACGAAACAAACATCGAGGAAACAGTCAAACTATGATATATAAAGATAGATTGACAACGTATGAAATTGAGGGAAAAGAGAAAAAAACGGAACAGAAAGGAATAAAAGGCATATTAGAGAAGTTTAAAAAAAAGAGAAGGAAGAAAAGTGAAGAGCAACTATCAAAATTGAATGATTTAAATAAGGAAAAAGAAAGAATAAAATAAACAAAAAGTTGAAGAAGGATAAAACATTTTTTATGAGTATAACAAAAGCTAGGTTATAATACTCAAAAATGTATGACGTAGAGGAAAAACAAATTGAGAAACTTAAACATCAATTGATTGAAGTAGTGAAAAAAATAGAAAATTAGGGAGAAAAACAGTAAAGCCATATATATAAGATTTCTAAAACAATAATATTTATAGTCAATTTATTTTCTTAACACATTATTTCTGCATTCATTCAGGTTATTGTAATTGGGGTTCTTCACTACAAGGTTATTTTTATGATTTAGAAATAAGAAATGTATTAAACAAAAGTAAAATAATTTTCTGCAACAAGAAAATACAAATTTATAAAAGCTAAGTATTTACTCGATCTGTGTAACTGTAGTTAAAGATGAACACGTTAGCATTTGAAGGTCAATAATTGACCTTCAACGGTCTAAATAGTATAATCAACAGTGATATGGTATGTATAGGGTGATTCACGGGAGAGTACAAACTTACCACTCGAAAAATAGGCAACCCAAAATACATATCACAAAGTAAGAGTATACGCAGATATTGCAGTATCTTGAGATATGTATTTTGAGTTGCCTATTTTTTTACTCGTAGGCTGGTGCTCTTGTGTGAATCACAATCCGTAAATAAATAATGTTTATGTTCTTAAAGTATAAAACAGTTTGTAATTTTATAATTTTTTGCAGATCTTGAAATATGGTCGCAATGTTATCTTCCAAAGCATGGGATTCGAATCCATCCTAATCTCAGGTTATGTGTGTATTACTAATGACGCAATTATACATACGTCAACAAATTCAAATACTATTACAATAATATTTATAGAGGGTGTAGCAGAAATAGGTACAAATATTTAAACCAGTAATAGATTGACTCAAGTAGAATTCAATGGTACTATTCATTTTTCAAAAATCACTAAGTTTATTTTTTTGAATTATAATATAAAATAAAATTTTGTTTGAGAACTGTTGATGATACATAGAAGATGCATTTAAGCTGTAGAAGGTTATTACCTAATTGTAAAGTAAATCCAAAGTGGCAAACACGTAAAAACTTGTCTGGCTTGTGATAACAACAACTGACTGAATAGAAATTACTGACCTACCTAATAGTATTGGTTTGTGGCAGGTGATAAGAAATTTTTTTGCACTTCTATCTTACTCTCCTTTGCATAACACGTCTTTGAACTCAATTTTTTGTTATTATCCTGTGGTACTCAAACAATTTTGGGTCAAATTTTCAATTATTATTTTCTCATATCTTAAGGGTCCTATTGCCAAAGAAATGTTTTTTTCTAGTTTGTATATATAGTAATCTACCATCGGATGTAATATTTGTACCTATTTTTGATACACCCTGTGTAGGAAACGGATGTGCCATGCACAGAGAGCAACATCGAGAGAATGAAACAATATAACAATCTACAGGGTGTATCATTAAAAATCGAGAGCAGACAGAGAACCCCAAAAATAGACAAATCTACGGGATGTTTAATATAGAAAGAAAACAATTTATTTCCACAGCGAAACATTCTTTTTTAAGTACCTATTTTACACCTCCACACAGCTTATTTATTAATTCCTTGAAGAAAATTCTCAAGACAACGTCAAGAGTAACGCCAGAGGTTCAGCTAGCGTGTTAACTAGTTAACAGGTAACATTCCTGAAATATTTTTAACGTTATTTTATAATATCATAGAGAATTTTTACAAAAATAGAAAAAAGTTGAAGCACGCAAACGAATTTATAAAAGTATGTGATAGCCCGCACGACTTGCAACAATATTTACTAGCATTAGCTTTTTTTTTCTGTTTAATTGTATTTCATTACATGTGGTACATTAACAAAAAACATGAAAGTTATAAGTAAGATACTGTAATATAAAATTAGTTATTCCACAATTTAAAGACTCAAAATCTTTAAGATTTAACAGAAAGCCTGCTTCAGTATTGTTTTTATTTTGGTTTATAACAGAAAAAGTTTCATTTTACGAACAAATAATTGATAGAAGGAAGCATGGACTACAAAACTTTCTCGTTTGACGAGTGTCGCTGAACGGTTAAAAATATTTGGAAAATTTCAAAAACAGTCTTAGTGTTTCCTGTTGTCACCGTGTCTACATTAATATGCGAACTTTCCGCCCACAATTTTCTTTACTAGTAGACAATACAAAGTGTGACGCTTTTTCTGGGTTAATTAAACGGATAGATGCGAATGCACGTCTGCTTATAACGTGCACGCGCTGCGGATGCCTCGGGCGCCAGATTTTATGTCGAAGTTTACTCTCCGCGGTAGCTTCGTTGTCCTGGTAAAGATGACGAAGACCTAGGTAGCTTCAGTTGAAGATGACGGTATCCAGGGATTCGTTTATACTATTACCTGTCATCCCAGACTCGGTCTAAATGTTTAAATGTCCTTCCTCATAAAACAAATCAAGCAACAACGGTTTTAATACATATATTGTAATTAACAACAAAAAAAATGGTACACAGTTTAAATCAGGAAAACTAACGGCTAAGACAGAACATATCAAGTATCAACAGTAACAGTAGCAAAGCGGTTACGGTAGCAAAGCGGAAGCAATTACGGTAGCAAAGCGGAAGCAATTACGGTAGCAAAGCGGTACAAATTACGGTAGCAAAGCGGTACAAATACGGTAGTCTTTACGATACCTGTGATACAGAGAACTGTATGTCAGCTCGGTACTATTGCAGTAGCAATAGAGAAAGAAATTACATATTTTGGCACTATGGGTTCAAACCCCGGTATTAAATCAGTTTAAAAGTCACGGTGCTCTTTCTCCGGATAATTGGATTTTGAAAGGATGGGAAATACCGCCTCAGGACAGTCGCAGCGACGGTACGTCCGTAGGAAAGGTTACTTGCGTCAGGACAGTCGCAGCCGCAAGGGAAAAAAAAAGAAAGGAACAGAAAACACC
>JABXWE010014931.1:0-15405 GCA_014611495.1 Limonius californicus | reverse complement strand
TACACCCCCGCATTCCAAAGCGCATCAAAATCGGAGCAATACTTTCGGCTGTAGGAGCGTCACATACGTACGTACGTACATACGTACATACCCACCCACAGACAGACATTTTTTAAAAACCACTTTTTTGGGTTCCTAGAGACCCAAAACCGATATTTCCGTTAAAATCTCGATTTCGAAAATTTTCATGAATTCAATACTTACCCTATACCTATAAGGTATGGGAAAGTAAAAACACAATAATACAATTTATCTACATTAACATGACCATATAAAAACGAATGCTGCTCTAGATAAACTTTTGCTGCAACTTTGTAAGTTGTTTTAAACTTTTCAGATACAAATGCAGGGAGCGAAATAGAGGAAATGATTACACCCAAAGCTGTAAAGAGTACAAAGGGTTGTAGTACAAACGTAAGCTGGGATGCCGACTTGAGGGCGGCAATAGTGTCACCCACAATTTCAGAAGAAAATGTACAAAAACAAAAACGGAAACGCTCTGAGGAACCTTCGAAGGAACAGGGCAGTTCCAAGAAACCCAAGGAGAATCTTAACAGTACTGAAGAAGAATGTACAGAAATTGAAATTGCACTAGCTCTTGGTGAAAATCAGATTGAAGTAATGGAAACCGTTCTCTCGAACACAACTCCAGCAGATACCAAGAATCTTAAAACTGTTAACACACGACGAAGTAACATAACTAAGAAAAAAATCATATCAGCCAGTAAAATTGTGAAAACTAGTAAAGAGAAACCAACTGTTACGAAAAAAACTAAAGGGAGTAGAAACCTTCGAGATAGTAGTAGTGCTGATAGAAAAACAAATAATGTTGAAGATGTGAAACCTAAATTAGATCAGTTAAAGATTACAAATGCAGAAGACATACCAGAAAAACAATATGTAGTTATAAATCGTCATGTCAAGTCCCGAATCAAAAAGAAGTGCAATATGGAAAATTCTGTCAAAAAACTCCCAATGCCCGAAGAAATAATTTTAACTAACATTACAAAAATAAAATCTTGCGAAATTCTGGATGAAAGTAAAAACAAATTAATTTTGTCGCCATCTAAACTAAATGCAAATAAACGAACTTTAGTGGAAATGGAAAATCGGAGTCCCACTGAAGCAAGTACGTCAAATAAAGTTGCTACTGATGGTGAGTAGTTTACATTTAATAAATTGTGATATTTTATTTCAACCAAACAATACACTCTTATTCTAACTTAATGCAATCATTTGTTATTTGAATTTTTTGCAAACTTTTGTTGGTATTAATAGTTATTTATTTAGAAATTCACAAAAAAAGTGTTTTTCAAAAATATATGTCATTAAATAGCTAATTTACCATATGTCGGTGAATGTATAAAATTATAGTTGGAATGAACAATAGTCCACTGGCATATGCAACAAGCATGCACTTATACAAGGGCCATTTAAAAACTTAAGTTTTATGATCCTAGCGCTCCGCTCAGTGAAACGGTCGAGCGACGAAATTTTGAAAGGTTAATCTCGCAGCGATTGTGAATATGTGCGGTTGTGTAGAAATCGAATCGATTGAAGTTTAACTGTTTTAGAACGTTTTACCATGGAACTGTCATTGAAACTTGCGTCCAAATGTGAGCTTCATGGTGTGATTCGTTTTTTGACTGGAAAAAATAAAACGGCGACGGAAATTCATCAAGAATTGTGTAGTGTATACAGTCAACAGTGTATGAGCCTGCAAATGGTAGCGCGCTGGGGTACACAATTCATTAACGGGCGAGACCAGTTGCACGATGACGAGCGCTCAGGGCGACCTGCGCATGCAATCACCGACGAAAACGTTGCGCTCGTCAAACAGCTGATTAATGCAGATCCGCGGTACACACTCGACGAATTAACCCTACAATTACCAAGTAGAGAGGAGTGTAGTCGTTCTTCAATTCGAACAATCATTCACGGCGTTCTTGGCCTACGTGAAGTGAGTGCATGATGGATACCTCGCCTTCTCTCCGACCAGCACAAGACAAACCGCATGGGTGCCGCCCTTTCGCTGCTTACTGCGTACGCGGAGGAAGGAGATTCACTGCTATGAAGAATGGTAACAGGTGACGAAACGTGGGTCTACCAATATACGTCGCAGTCGAAACGATCGTCGATGGAATGGGTCGAGAAGGGTGGACGACCACCCAAAAAATGCAAGACTACGTTCTCTGCCTGCAAAGTTCTCGCGACTGTCTTTTGGGACTACCGTGGTGTTTTGTTGACAGACTACCTACAACACGGCAGGACCATCAACACGGCATACTATTGCGGCCTCCTTGACCGATTGCGAGTCGCAATACAGGACAAAAGACCCGGTTTACTGAGTGAGAAAGTGTTCTTCATTCACGACAACGCACGGCCTCATTCAGCTCGCATAACGCAGGAAAAGTTGTAAAAATTTAAGTGGCAGGTTTTTGCACATCCACCATACTCACCTGATCTCGCTCCGAGCGACTACCACCTGTTCCCCAAGCTGAAGGACACTTTTGGAGGCGTACGATTCAATTCAACAGAGGAAATCGCAGCCGCCGTGACTGCTTAGTTCAACAAATTGGACGCATCACACTACCGACTTGGCGTTGATAAGTTGATTGTTCGCTACGAAAAATGTCTCGGACTATGTGGCGATTATGTGGAAAAGTAATAAAATTGTCTGTAAATTTCAAAAATCACCTTGATTTTGTGTTTTGACCCCTTTTTGGTAGTGTAATACGAGCGTTAAACTTAGTTTTTAAACGGCCCTCGTACTTTTGTAAATGTTTATTGGGACACAAACAGTGGATTTAAAGTTCAATCTGCTGAAGCTGCTTTAGAATTTTATCTGTTTTAGAGATTACTTTGCCTTTTTTGTGCTTTTACTTGGGGAGGTCATTACAACTGGGAATAAATACCACTTAGACTTCTGGAGAGTAGTGATAAAAATAACTATAATAAGCTCTAGTTCCTGAAAAGTATTAACTTGTTAGTCCTATAACCATAAAATTTAAATCTTCTTTGGAGTATACCAGGCATTCGTGAATAAAATATGAAAAATAGGGTAAAACCATATAATGCAATAGTAAGCTTCGAAGGCCCCAAAATATCTTTAAATAAAAGAGTAAAGGTTTCTAGCAACTTGTGTAGACAAGCGCCTGAACTGGTTTTGGGCGGTTTGATCTAACACTGTAAAAATATTTAATTGTTTATTTAGTCCCATAAATTAGAATGAAAAAATCAATTCAATTCAATTTATTGTAATAATTATTTTAAGGCGGGTGTCAACCATATCAACATTTTGTAAAAAAAAAATTGGTGCGTAGTACTTTTAGCCTCCAGTAGCAACCGTCCCTGTTGTTGCCGCCTAAGACTAGCCCTGGATTTGTAATACATATAAAAGCAAGCCTCGTTCCTTTCAAACCATTAAGAAATGTATCACCTATGATAATTCTTAACGCTTGCTGAACTAAACTATTTATGAGGTCATATATATTTCAGCACTGCAGGCCTTATAGACCCACGCCGTGTTGATGGATTTTCTCCATTGCTTTCCGTCTGTGACCTTGTTTTTCCAATTTGTCAGATTGTTCTCTTCTAGGTCCTTCTTAACATACTCCCACCAGGTTTTCTTTGAACGCCCTCTTCTATTTCTTCCTTCTACTTCACTTTTTAGTATTTTTCTTGGCACCCTCTTTTTTTCCATGCGCTCTACATGTCTTAATGACTGTGTTTATAATTCCCGATTCCTTATAAAGTTTCCCTGCTTCTTTGTTTGTGGTTTTTCCCCATTTGTCGTTCTCCTTAACTCCTCCGTAGATTCTACGTAAAATCGTCCTCTCCCAAATTTCCAACTGTTTGATATCCATTTTGCTTAGGACCCACACGTCACTCTCATAACACAGCACTGGCCACGGCACTGCCTTTGTACTAAAAGTTTTCCCAAATGCACTGTCGATCTTTTTGCTGCCACTATTCTTCTGTCTATCTCGTTGTCTTGATCGCCTTGTCTGTTGAATTCACGCCCTAGGTATATCATCGTGTCTTCTTTCTTAAGTCGTATCTCTTCCCCTCTTGTGTTTTTATGCTTAGGTATTCTGGAAATTGATGTGTTTTCCCCATGACCATGTCTTTTGTTTTCTTTTGGTTAAATCTTAAACCAACTTTTCCTGCCTCTGCTTCAAGTTTTTAGTGACATTTTGAGTTCTTCGTGCATTGTTGCTAGTAAAACTGCATCATTGGTGTATGCCATACACTGGCGTGCATTTTGAAGTATTGTTTCTTTCTTTTTGATACCACTTTTTCGTATGACTTGCTCTAAGACTGTGTTGAATAATGTAGTAGTCAGTGGGTTACCTTGCTTTAGTTTAGCCCATTATTAGTTGAAAATTTATTATTTTTACTTGGTTTATCGTTCTATTAAGTGTTATTGAAGTTAGTTTAATTATCTTGTTTGGGGTCTGTAATTCTTTCATCCTTTTTATGACTTCATTCTGGTTATTTTATCATATGCCTGTGGAAAATCAATAAGGGTCCGTGTATGTCAATCTCTTTCCTTAGACATTTTTCCTGTATTATCCTCAGAGTAAATATTGAATCGATTATGGATCAATTTCTTCTGAAACCGTTCTGGTATTCCCCGAGCTCCTTTTCAGTCCAGTCCCCAAGCTGTGATTTATGAGTTGCGCTAAGACTTTGTATCCTATCTTTCGCAGAGATTATTATTATTAGCCCATTGGATCCCGTTGTCGGGCAAAGGCCTACCCCATCTGTTTCCAATAAGGCTTGTTTCTTGTTTCGCTAAACCATAATGGACCTGCTGCATTAACGAATTCTACTTCCCTTCTTTGATATGGCCTTCCTCTTTTTCTCTGTCCATCTTTGGGATTCCATTTAGTTATCCTCTGAGCCCATTGGCATTCTTCCTATGTGTCCTGCCCAGTTCTATTTTAATTGTTTGCATATTGTCACAATGTCTTTCGTTCCCATTTTCTTTCTTATTTCTTGCACTCTCACTCTATCACTTAATTTTAAATTCAGCATAGCTCTCTCCATTTTTGATTGTGTTACACTTAATTTTTTTGTATAGATTTTTGCTTACTGTCCATGTTTGGGAGCCGTATGTTATCGAGGGGATGACGCATTTATTAAAAACACTTCTTTTTATTTTTATAGAGATTTCACTATCTTTTAGAGTGTTTTTTAAAGACCAGATGCACTTCCATCTAATGTCTATTCTTCTATTTACTTCACGCTCAGTTTTGTTTCCAAATGATATTACTTGCCCCAAATAGGTTACTTCTTTCACATATCTTACTTTTTCAGCACTCACGGTTATGTCGTTTGAGTTTCTGTTGGTCATTAGATTAGTTTTGTCAAAGTTTATTTTTAGACCCGTTTTTTTCGCTTTCCACACTTAGTTCTTCCAGCATTATCTTTAATGATGCACTGCTTTCCGCAGGATTATATCATCAGCAAATCTCAGATTCGGTAATCTTTTCCCTCTAATTTCAATTACGTGCTTTTCCCATTTTAGATTACGAAAAATTTGCTCTAATGTCGCTGTAAATAAATTTGGAGACAGCGGGTCTACCTGCTTTACTCCCCGCTCCGTTCTAAAATACTCTCCTTCTGATTCCAGTCTTATCTTTGCTCTAACGTCCCTGTACAATTCTTCAGTGATTCTGACATATTTTAATGGAATCCCTTGCTGTATTAGGGCGTCGTTCTTGGCATTTTTCTATTAGTTGGTTTATAATTTGTAGGTTGTCTGTTGTTGAAAAACCACTTCTAAAACCTGCTTGTTCAGGTGGTTGATTTGCCTTTAGGATGTTGATGATTCTTTCTTTAATTACGCTTGCGAACACTTTATATAAAGTTGGTATAAGACTGATAAGTCTGTAGTTAGTTATTTCTTTGATACTACCCTTCTTGTAAAATAATATTATTGTTGCTATCTTCCATTGCTCTGGCACTTCTTCATCTTGTATTATTCTGTTAAACAGGGTTTTCAGTACCTGTACGGCTTCTTCGGGTAACCATTTCAGTTGCTCGTTGCTTATTCTGTCATCTCCCAGTGCTTTATCCTTCTTCAACGTTTTTATAACTTTCTTTATTTCTTCCGTTTCTATTGGTTCCCAGTTTCTTGCTTCGTTTTGTTCTTTTGTATCGCCGCCTCAGGGTGTCTCTGTATTTCTGCTGCTTTTAAATATTCCCTTGTAATGTTCTGATTATGCCTTTCCTTGTAGTAATTTCTTCTTCTTTCTTGTTTTTTAGTTTGCTAATCCACGGTGTGCCTTCGCTGAGTTTTTTTTTTTAGCTCTTTTGTTGAGCCCGAGTCTATTCTGCTTCTTGTGTCATTTCTTTTTTTCATAGCTTCCCTCTTTTTTATTAGTTGTTTTGTTTTAGCTGTCAGTTTTCCATCTTTCGCCTCTGTTTCTCCTGTATCTGCTGCAGCTTGTTTTATTATTTTTTCCAAGGCATTGTACTGAGGCTGCACTGAGCTGTCTGTAATCGTTATTTCCTCCATTTTTTCAATTTCTTCTGTCATTTTCACTCGAAATTTCTCACTGTTGACACTGGTTTTTTCTTTCTTTCCCTGCACATGTCTTTTCTTATTTCTCGTTGTTACTACCGTTAATCTTACTATCCTGTGGTCTGTGCTTAATTCAAGTTGATTTAGTATTTCTATTTTAGTGATGAAGTTTCTGTTCGTTGTCAGTATAAAATTTATTTCATTTTTATGTGCGCCGTTCGGTGATTTCCATGTCCATTTTTTTCCTTTTCTTCCCTTCTAGTAGGTATTGGTTACGAATAACCGGTACTTTATTGCAAAACTTATTAGTTCTCTTCCTCTGTCATTTCTTATACCATACCCAAACTGACCTGTGGAATTTCTATCTTCTTTCATATGCTGCCCAATCTTGCTGTTGAAGTCTCCTATTGGTCTGTAATTGTCGCTCTAGTTTGGTTACCTTTGCTATGAATAGGGCTTATAAAAGCCTCCTCTCATTCGTTTCGCATTTTTCCTTCTGGCCAATTTTTTCTATCACCTTGTGTATTCTTTGTATCAGTTTTCTTCCACCATATTTTATTCCTTCTATAGGGATTCCATCTGTTCCAGGACTCTAGTAGTTTTTCATGTTTCCTATTATCTCTTCGATTTCTTCCAGCGCAAACTCTATTTGTTGAGCATTGAGCTAGAACGTCAACAAACGCACGTGTTTGACTGACCCGAGTGCGCGCTGTGATTGGTCTACGCTAGATAACACTAATGCCTCATTACTTAAGGAGTAATTGACGCTCAAACCCTTTACTTTACACTCGTAATTACCGGGTTAAGTTGTGTGTTTATCGGTTTTCGGAGCGTTTGTATAGTGTCTGGTGCTTATTTTCTTAAAATGGAGCAAGTTGTTCCAGAAACGTGTAATCGTAGGGTGCGTCCTACTACTTTAAATGAAAAACAATAGTAAAATTGTATAATTCGACGTTAGAAGAAAATCCTGAAATTTGACTGACCGACATTGTACAATTTGTTGCTAAAACAGTGGGTGTTAGTGTTGCAACAGTAAAAAGAATTATAAAGGAGTTTCGGGATACTAAAACTTTGTCTTCTCTAAAATCTCCTGGAATTAGAAAAAAACTTTTAGATGAAATTGATGATGCTGTTCTCTTTGCAATTCGTAAGAAGGTACGTGCTATTTTTAAACAAATTGTAATTTTTCTGTACAATATGCGAAACTTATTCCTAAACTTGCATTTCTGAGCTTGGTAAATTTCTGTGTAGGTTCACGGATTTTTTTTTCGGTACGAAATACCAACCATAAATAAAATTTTGGCGGTCGTTAACAATGATGACCAATTGCCGTATTTTAAGAGGTCGACTTTATATGGAATATTAAAAAAATTAAATGTTCAACGCGCTGCCGTCAATCCATGTTAATGGATAGAGAAGATATTATCGCGTGGCGTTGAAATTATCTTAAAACTATCCGAAAATATCGGGAAGCAGGTCGAGTAATTTTTTATACCGATGAAACTTGGGTAAATGCCGGTAAGTTTTGCTTGTTGATTCATTAATATTAAATTTAGTTCATTTTGTAAATAAAACGCATTGGATTACTTAACAGCAGATTGCTTTTACGTCAATATTTGTAATGCAGATGTCCCAAGTCCATAAAACACCTTTACTTAAAAAAATGGTTCGTTTCAGAACCTCCAATTCTTCTAAAAAAGAATTCTGACGGCGCGAACGTTAATTTAGAAACGCTAGGAATATTACGTAAATACACATCCGGTAAATCAACGCACCTCTCAAGCGTTTGTCTACGTTCTAGCTCAATGCTCAACAAATAGAGTTTAGGTGTTCTTACTTCATGATCATCTCTTCCATTGACTGTCCATTGCTCATTTACCTCTTCGTTGCTTAAACTTTCTTTGTAGTATTCGGCCAATCTCTAGTATTTCTTTTCTTTACTAATTATCTTGCCCTCTTTATCCTTGTATGCAGAGATTTTTGCTGTGTACCCTTTTCTGATTCCTATTGCTGTCTTATAGTACTTTCTGGCTTCTTGTTTATTATAGCTCTTTTCTAGTGCCTCTATTTGTTTCATCTGCTGTTGTCTATTCTTTTGTTACTTACGTCCTTATTTGCTTCTCTGTATTCTTTCATGTTATGGTCCGTCCTATTTTTCAGCATTTCCATTTTCACTTTTCTTCTATGGCTTCATGGCATTGCTCGTCAAACCATTTGTTTGTCTTTGGGGTCATAATTATGTCTAACATTTAATGGTTTGAACTATTAGCTTCTCCAAAAACTAATCTGGGTGCTACTAAATAAGGTTGTTTTTCCGGGCCGTAAAAAACCAACCATGATCAACTGTTATTGGGCACATCGAAATTTTTCTTGCTGAGGGTGGAAACCACAGATAGGCTATATGACGAATAAGCAGGAAAAGAGGCTATTATTATATATGTATATTTTACAAGTATTATTCCACTTGGCCAACCCTGTTGACAACTTCTTGATATTCATAATATGCTAATTTGCAACCACCAGGGGTTTACAATGTTTTAAATTATCTAACTTTATTTTGACAAAAAACAGTCTCATAAAAATGTAAACCAGCATTTGTAGATATAAAATGTAATTATGATATATTTTTTTAACTGGAATAGATACTCCGGACGGCACAGGCAGCAAATTTATCACCCCAGAATTGGTTAAGACCTCCACAAATATTCCTCCATCCACAGCCAAATGTAACATCATACCTATATTGGAAACACCTGTCAAGTTTGAATCAATAGCTTTTCCCAAAACTCCCTCAATTTGTAGTCCTTCAGTAATAGACACTCCATTTACAAAAGCAGTGTTGGATCAGCTGACAGGACTTGATATCAGTACCATTCCTACTCCAAAGTTTCCGATTACCCCAAATGTACCTTTCACACCAGCAGTTGAGCAGTCCCCATTCTCCAACAGAGCAACTGATTATTCCACATCAAGTTCATACTACCAACCATCCGATACTGAACAAAACAAGTCCTTAGAGCAATTAATAGAAGAATGCCGTAAGCTGGACAGTCAGTCAGTTGAATCTTGCAAAGAAGTTGATAACTGCGATGGTAATAGAAATAGAGGAAATAGTTTAATTTATTTTAATCTTTTTTTATGCAGGTACCTTAATTTCCTCAATTTCTCCCTTGAAAACTGCCCAGAAACTTGAAAATTCCGAAACTTCCAAGATTCCGGAAATAAACGAATTGGTTAATACAGCCCAGTCTCCAGATGCTACTAACACATCAGCTACAGAGAAGATGAAAGCATTCAATCATAGTATGATTGGAAAAAAAAACTTGCACTTGGTGAAAATGTTTTCGAATGAAACAGAAAAGGATGCAAGTAGCAGTAGTGATACCAGCTCGACGGGAACTTCTAGCAGTTCTTCTAGTGATGATAGTGACACGGGTGATTCGGATGATGAAGTAAAAGCGCCTGTTAAAACTGTAGTTCCGCATTACTCATTAAGGTCAAGAAAATCCGTATCTAATAACAGTATTGCTGATACAAGTACTAGGAAAGAAACAAAGAAATGCCAAAGTACAAGTCTAGACAAAAGGAAAGATGTGGTAAAACCCATAGAGAAGTCTTTGTCATTTCATGATGGTCTCTTGCAGGAGATGGAAGAGAAGCGGCAACGAACAATAGCAAGATTTAAAAATGCCAATTCAGCTACAAAAGTAACGGATCGTTCCAAGCAGAAAAAGTCTAAAATTAGTGGAGCTGTAAAAAAAGATAGTAAACTGCCGACAACATCCACAAATAAAATTGGCGTTTCTAATAAAGGCACTACAAAAAATACCCCACAGCCGAAAGAAAAAACATCCAGCAAGGATCTAGGGGAACAGATTGGCACTCAAAAACAATCCAAGGTAGAAAATTCCACAGTACTAAAACAAGTCCTAAGTCCCACAAGAACCCACTTTGTGCCAACCAAAAAAGCAAAAGCAATTGTTAATGATGATAAAGAAATTATTTTGCACTTAAGTTCTGATGATGACAATATAGAGCCTTCTAGATTGGTTGAAGCAGTATTATTAGAATGTTCAACATCATCTACATCGGTAGGAAATGAAAATAGCATACAGTTAGCAGACACATTAGGCAACAGTTTAGTTGCAAAGGCAACAACAGCTAGCGAACAAACAAATCAAGGGGATCAGGAAGCAGAAACTTGGGTCAAACTCAAAGGGTTGATGCAAATGGGGATACATTTAATTCCCAATAAGTCCGCTAAGAAACTTACAGACTCGCCAGAAGAAACAGAAAATACCCACTTGGAGATCAAAGAAAGCATTTCTGCAAAAACTGGTAAGTGCTTTATAAGATATAGCATGATTTATACGTAGAGAAGTTTCTGTTACAATTATACTTCTATTCATGTACCGAGTGGTTGATATTAGCAAACATTTATAACAAACTCAAATATCAATTCACTGCAATATATAATAATTATTATTAAGTCAAAATAAAAAAAAATTATAGCAACTGTATTTTAGTGTATTAGAATTTGTATTAGTCGGAATCTAAAGGTGCTACTACTATAAGACAATCCGTGTTTTCCAAGAAAATAAGTATTTAAGGAAAATAAAGCATCGTATTCTCTTTTATTTTTAATTATTGTATGTCATACGTATTTGTAGAAGAGATAGGGCTCTGTTAAATTCCAATATTAGTAGAATAAACTAAGCCATTTACTTTAAAATAGTTTGTTCGTCTTATAGTGCCATATTCAAATCAAGTATAGGTGATGAACGTACACTGGAATATACATACATGTTTGCAACGGTAGGGTGCGCAGCTTTCTGAATCCAACTTCTTTCATGGGGGAAGATAAAATTAATTTTTCAACAGTAATTTGCAAGGATTATTTGCAAATTTTCTAACTACAGCTTCCACTAGTTGTTCCTTGTTTGCGAAAACCCATTGAAGATGAATGCTTAGTATGGCTAACCCATTTAACCTATTTTCACCAATTGTGCTTCTAAGCCGTGTTTTAATTCGGCGAAGGGAGCTGAATGAATGCTCTATAATGCTTGTTGCCCAGGGCTGTGAAAGCAAAATCAGTAGCGCCCTTGTAGTGGGTTGAAAAAACAATTCACTCTTTTTTAAAACCTCGATGATATCTGGCGCTCCTTTTACCTCATTCCACATTTTGAACCACAATTCCCTTTCTCCTTCAATGCTGTCCAAATTGTAAAAAGTTGCACAAGATCAAGTACTTTCATTCCATTCCTCCAATGAAACATCTCTCATGTCATTTGGATGGAAATGTGTCATTGAAAATGCAGGCTATTTGTCTGCAGCAAATGTGACTTCTAAAGATGATACGATGGAATCCAAGTAAGGAATTATTAGAGATCTTCTCCAAAATTCGGATGGATTTCCGGCTGGAGGGTTGCTTCTATGCACTTGTCAGCCAGCAACGCGAGTGGCGGTTATATCAACGTTTAAATGATTTGCCATGTCGCCTGCTTCGTTCAAAACGTCACCTGTGACGTTCTCCGCATCTTTCCGATATTCTCTTAGCTTGACGAGAATAGTTTGAATGTGTTGATTAGCTTTAACTACGAGAGTTGGTTGATAACTAAGGTCTCCAACAGCGCCGTGGTGCGAGTAGTGGGAATAGAAACAAGTTCTAGCCTGCATTTGGTAGTCTCGAGTGTCTAGTCTAAACGTGCAAAGTTTCAGTTTCCTGTTTCGCACTGTTGCGTAATAGTGTCATTTATCATGAGCTCGACTTCTGAGTTGCGTACCAAGCAACGATCAGTGATAGAATTTTTAACGCCGGATGGTTGCGCCCCCATCGAGATTCACATGCGTTTAAAAACTGTTTGTGGCAATGTTTGTATGGATGTGAAGAATGTTCGCCAATGGGTTCGACGTGCAAAAATCTGTAATAGGGGCGAGATGAGGGTGTTTGAAGAAAAAAGATCAGGGCGATCAATTTCAGTGACGCATGAGGAGACTCAAAAACGAGTGGATGGGCTGATTCAAGGAAATCGTCGAATTAAGCAAAGAGAAATTGCTCTGCAACTGGGCATTAGTCAAGAAAGAGTGCAGCACGTTATCCAGACGTTGAATTACAGAAAAATCTGCGCCAGGTGGGTCCCGCGACAATTGACGGATGTCAGAAAGAACAGAGAAAAAACGTTTGTCAAGAACTTTAACCAGTATCGTCGTCAAGAAGATGATTTTCTCTTGAACATCACCACCGGCGACGAATCTTGGATTCATCATTACGACCCTGAAAGCAAGCGGCAGTCAATGGAATATCGTCACCCTTCATCTCCGGGTGTAAGAAAATTCAAAACAGTTCCCTAAGCACACAAAGTCATGCTCACGATATTTTGGTTTGCAAAGGGTGTCATTCACACGGAATATCTGCTAAAGGGAACAATGATTAATTCGACAAGATACTGCGAAACCTTAAGAAACGTATCCGTAGAGTAAGGCCGCAAAGGACCACTTTCTGGTTGCACCATGACAACGCCAGACCGCATTGCAGCCGCGAAACGACGAAGACAATGACGAACCTGAAATTCACGGTTGTTTCTCTCCCTCCGATTTGGCACCCTCAGACTTCTGGTTGTTCCCAAAGTTGAAGGAGATATTGAAAGGTCACCATTTTTCGTCGGATACCGAAGTTCAGGCTGCTGTGCGCAAGTGGATCAAGAGTAAACCAGAAAGTTTCTTCATGCTCGGAATGAGGAAATGGATACAGCGTTTGGAAAAATGTGTGACACTAAATGGTGATGATGTAGAAAAATAAAAATGTAGGTTTGAAGTACAATAAATTTACTTTATTTTGACACCGGTTTCATTATTTCCTCTTATCTCAAACATATTTTATAGGATTGGAGACCTTAGTCACCAATGGACCCTCGTATGTCAAGTGCCTTCAATTGTGTATTTGCTACGGGTTCTAGAATAGAGCAATACTTCGCAACTAATGCTATTGACACAATAAATGAAGATCTGCACACCACTGCATGCATTTGATATGAATTTTTTCTTGTTGCTGCATTACCCTCTTCAGCTAATGTCTCTAATGCTTCCACAATATCAACGAAGTAATCCTTAAAAACACGACTCTTGTACTTCTCTGACCATCTAGCTTCACACAGTTTAGGAATGTTCGCAATAAGCTTAAATCGTAAAACGGACTTGCAAAAACCAACGCAGTTTCGAATTTTTGGGATAACATTTAAATCGTGCACGAGTCACAGCAAGGTTTAGCTTGTGAGAGGAGCAATGGAAATACAAGGCTTTATTGTACTTTTGCTTCAAGACCGCCTGCACACCCCTTCTTCCACAGACATGGTTGAACATCCGTCGAAATCTAACCCCACACACTTAACAGGGTCTAGGTTGAAATTTGTCATAAAATCTTCAATCGCTTTGGCAATACTTTTGGCATCAAGCCTTTCAAGCTCTACAAAGTCTAAAAATGCTTCTTCGATTGTGTTGGCCTTTTCATCAAAGAAACGTAATCCAATAGACAGCTGTTCTTTGCCCGAAATATCCGCGGTTTCATTAGCCAAAATGCTGTAAGCTTAAGCTTCCTTAATTTTTGTGATATTTGTTCCCGGCATAAGTCTATAAGTATGCCTCCATCCAGATTTTTGCCTCTGAGAGGTAAATCATGTGTGTCGGAAAAAAATGACGCAGGAAACAACAGGACAGAACTTTTTTGTTTTTTCTATTAATTTTTGCTTAGACTGGTGAAGTAGGATGTACACCGGAACGGTCTCCATGAACGATTTTGCAGATTCCATTGCACCCTTATGTGCTTTGCAATAATCGTGCATGCCCTTGTACTTAGTGAAAGGTCTGATGATGAAAGAACCGTAACCACCTCTCATAATGCTGGTTGACAGCGGAAACAACATACAATATCTACAGAAAACACCTTGTAGTCGCCTAGAGTAAGCAAACCATGATGAATATGTGTCCAGCTAGTGGTGATTGAATTTCCTTTTGAGGTGTTTGGCATCTGCCGCAAAATCGTAATTCTTCGAAGGTAGCCAGCCATTTTCCAGAAGATGTTCCTTCTTATCAACCGGCATAGTAGTCGCCAGGCCGACGATATTTCCAATATCATCTTCATGACAACCGTTGTCTTTAGTTTTATTTTCACTGTCTGTCACCGTGGTTTGAGCCATAGAAGAAGGCTTCGCAGTCGCAGTGTCTGAAGCAGAGGGTGGTTTTACTTCCTTGCCCTCATCGCTGCTGCTGCTGATGCTGGTACTTTTCTTTCGGTTTAAATTCACTGCAAAAAATAAAATATAACTTTTACTAAACGTTGGTGTGGACGCGGCATAACACATGCAAACGTAGACATCCAAATAAACCTTAATACTTACCATTCTTACCAAAAAATTTTCTAATATCCATTTTTGTCTAAGTTGTAATAAAGTAGATGGCACGAAACAACAAACTTTGCTGTCGTAAAAATTGCACACACTTGTGACCCTTGTCTGAATGTAACTTAACTCCACTGACGCTAACCGAAATGCGCGCGCGCTTATATATGTATGACGTAAATAATTTCTGGAATATTCTCGTTGTTGATGAGTCGTGAAATGAGACGAGATTATTCTAGAAAGCTCCTTGTTGCTATGAGCTAACTACATCCATCTGTGAGAAGTCATAAGAACTACAACCTGTACGTGTGTAACAGACGTACATTAATCAATTTTTCAGAAATTTGTTGTTTATATGTTACTGTTTTATTTTAAATTTTTTCCACCTTGGAAGCCCCCCCCCCCCCGGGGGAAATGTGTTTTCTGTGATAGTTTCTCACTGCTTTCCACAAAAAAGGGGTGTATGGTACATATGTCATA
>JABXWE010014930.1:0-10755 GCA_014611495.1 Limonius californicus | reverse complement strand
CGTGTTAGTGTTTTTGAGGACTGTATTTCTTACAGAAGAGTGCTACCTGAAGCTTTTAAGGTATTTAAAGGACACCCTGTATATTGCGTGTGGTGTGGGGATATACAATTTATAGAGACATAATATACCGGGTGCTGACTTTGAATACGCTCCATAGGGAAAATACATGCGTTTGTGGAATTTTTCAATTTCCTGCTCCCCAAGTTGAAAAACGCTTCGAAAACAAGGTGGAGGCAGAAGGGCCGTTAATTTTACAGAGATTACATCTACTTTTTATTTTTAGAATATCAAATTAAGTAATTAATTAAAAAAATATGAAATAATTTATAAGGATGGTGTAGTAATAGTACCAAACCCGACATGCGCATCCCGCCCGCGTGGCTTAGTGGTTACGCATCTGCTTTGTAACGCGAACTCGGCAGTTCGAATCCGCTGTTAAGCTTCATTTTTTTAAATTATTTTAGTTATTATAAATGCTTTGTTTTTGTAATTGCAATTGTGATATTATTCTCTAAATACACAATATTATTGAATGTTGTAGATAAATTACACCAAGAACACTTGCTCAAGTGCGGAGACAGTTTTCTAATCGTTTGATTACTTTTGGATTGTAGATGTACCTCATTCGAACATTTGACTTAATTTACATTTTTATTTGCGTTAATAATTAGCGTTAAACGATTTAATGGTTATTATTAAATGTGTAACGGAAAATTTAAAACTGTTTTATTATTTAATTTTTTATGAAACCCAAAAATGCATGTATTTTGTATGATGTGTTTTTTAGAAAATAATAACACAGTTGGATTTATAGACATAAAAGGCTTACCACAAAAAAAATTAAAAAAAAATAAAGCTGAAGAGCAGACTCGAACTCCCGGAGTTCACGTTACAAAGCATAAGTGTAACAACTAAGCCACGCCAGCGGGATTCGCACGCCGGATTTGGTGCTATTACTACACCATCTTTATAAATCATTTCATATTTTTTATATTAATCATTTAATTTGATATTTTAAAAATAAAAAGTAGATGTAATCTCTGTAAAATTAACGTCCCTTCTGCGTATAGCTTGTTTTCAGTGTGTTTTTCAACTTGGGGAGCAAGAAATTGAAGAATTCCACAAACGCATGTATTTTCCCTATGGAGCGTATTCAAAGTCAGCACCCGGTATATATATATTTCAGCACTACGGGCCTTCTAGGCCCATGGCTTAGTCCTAATTACATTTCATTTACATTTCACCTTTTACATTTAATATTTTACATTTCCTTAACTTTACTAACTACTCTTCTCCATCCGTCTCTGTCTCTTGCTCTATTTCTCCAATCTTCCACTCCTGCTCTCTTCACATCTTTCACCACAGCGTCCAGCCACCTCTTTTTTGGGCGTCCTTTTTTCTTCTTTCCACCAGTCCCTCCTTCCAGCATCCTCTTCGCATGTCTGTTTTCCGGCATACGGCTGACGTTGCCCTAGCCATCTTACCCTCTGGGCTCTTATGAACGCCGTTACGGATGGGTCGCCATAGATTTCCCGTACCTCTTTGTTCGTTCTTCGTCTCCACTCGCCGTCGTCTGTTTTCACTCCTCCCAGTATTTTTCTTAAAACTCTCCTCTCCCATCTGCTTCGTCATTGCCCATAATTCACTTGAGTATGTTACGGACGGTCGAACAATCGGTTTGTAAACTCTTAATTTCGCGGCTCTAGAGATTTCTTTGGCATTCAATATATTGCTGATAGCACCTACCGCCTTACTACCCTTTGTAATTCGTTTTTGGATTTCTACACTTTCATCTATGGTATTTGTTAGTGTAGTGTAGTGTAGTGTAGGTAATCGAAGCTATTTACCTTTTCGAATTTATATTCCCTTCCTTCCACCTTGAAGCTGACCACTGACTCTCTTTCAATGTTATGACGCATTTCCATGTACTTCGTTTTCTTCTCGTTTATTACTAGCCCATATGTTCTTGCTGTGCTTTCCAGTTTACCAAATACCCTTTCTAACTCCTTTCTTGATCTTGTAATTAAAGCTAGGTCATCTGCATATGCAACTACCTGATGTCTTCTTTGGTAAATTATTCCACTCGCTTCAATACCACTTTCCCTCAATATTACTTCTAGGACAAAATTAAACAGCACCGTGGAGATAGGGTCCCCTTGCCTCACACCTTTATTTCCAGTGACACTTTCCGTTACCCGTCCATCTATCAAAATTTTGTTATTAGTCCTTATTAGGGTCATTTTTACAAATTTTATAAGTTTCGTTGGAATCCCCAGCTTTTTGAGGGCCTCATAGAGTTTTCTCCTGATTATCGTATCGTACGCCTGGTGGAAATCGATAAATAACATATGTAGTCCTAGGTTTTGCTCGTAGCTGTTGTACTGAATCATCTTTACCGTAAAAATTTGATCCGCGGTGCCTAGTCCATTCTTGAATCCTCCTTGATATTCGCCTATTACTCGCTCTTGGTACTCACTCAGTCTGTTCCGGACAAGTCGCGCCAATATCTTATATGCCCCATCCAGCAGCGATATTCCTCGGTAATTTTCGCACTGGCACCTATCACCCTTCTTATGAATCAGACAGATTATCGCGTTATGCCATGTCAGTGACATTTGTTCACTTCTCCACACGTTTGTAATCAGGTTAACTATCTTCTGCGTAAGTTTATCTCCTCCCCATTTGTATACTTCTGCTGGTATTCCATTTTCCCCGGTACTTTTGTTATTTTTTAGTTTATTTATCTCTTCTATTATCTCCTCTTGCGTCGGTTCCTTTATTACAGATCGGTTTCTCTCTTTCTCTGCCCTCTCCTCTTCCTCTATCTCCCCTTCCTCCTGCTCATTCTTATCCCAAATCAGTTTTTCGTAGTATTCCTTATATACCTTAAGCTTTTCTCGGGTATTCCCTATCATTTCCCCTTCCTTGTTTTTTAAATATGTTATAGCGTTGGGCTGTGAGTCTTCGCGGCTTTTTTCGTTTCCTGATAGAAGTTTCTTAGTTCTTTATTTGCATACTTTTGCTCTATTGTTTCCAGTTTTGCCTCCAAATACATTCTTTTTTTCTGTCTGCATATTTGCTTGGACCTTTTCCTTGCTTCTTCGTATTCCCGCTTATTTTCTTCCGTACTTTGTCTTAGTACTTTCATTCTAGCCTCGTTCCTTACTTGTAATATCGTCTTGCATTGCTCATCGAACCAGACTTTTTGTTTCCCCTTGGGTTTTCTCCCTAAACATCTTTCCATCGCTTCTTGTACCGTAGTCTCGATTTGCCTCCACTCTTCCTCGATGTCGTTTAGTTCCTGTAATTCCGTTACCCTGCTACCTAGTTGCGCTTTCATTTCGGCTAGTACGTCGCTATCTAGCATTTTTTTTTCACATTGTATTTTGATAAGGGATTATTTGTTGCTTTAATATTTTTTGGTAGCCTTTGTTTTAATGTGGTAATTACCAAGAAGTGGTCCGAGTCCATATCCGCTCCTCTGTAACTTCTTACGTCCATTACGTTCATTTGATGTTTGTGTTCGATTAACACATGATCAATCTGGTTTTTTGTTTTTGCATCTGGTGAAATCCACGTTGTTTGGTGAATTTCTTTGTGTTTGAAATGTGTGCTCATTACTTTTAATTTGTTTTCCAGGGCAAATTCTATTACAATTTTTCCATTTTCGTTCGAATACGGGTGTTTACCATTACCCCCTGTTACTTTTTTATATGCCTCCTCCCTTCCTATTTTGGCGTTTAGATCCCCTAATACTATTTTGACGTCGTACTTGGGAGCTTCTTCTAGTATTCTTTCCACCTCTTCATAGAATTCGCTCTTAACTGTCAGATCCTTGTCCTCTGTTGGGGTGTGTATATTCAATAGAGTTATTTTTCTATATCTTCCTCTATGTCTTAGTCGACAAACTCTCTCATTCACAGCTTAAAAATCTGTTACTGTATCTTTAATTTCGTTACTTATTAAAAATCCCACCCCCAGGTACCTAACTTCCCCTCCGCTGTTGAAAAAGGTATAGCCGTCAACCGGGATAACCTGTTGCCTTTTTGCTTTATCTCCTGCACTGCGAGTATATCCACACTATACTTCCTCATTATCGCTGCCAAAATTTTTAGTGCTCCTTCATTGTAAGTACCGCGTACATTCCATGATCCAACTTTAATTAACCTTTCCTTTCTTGCCTGCCTTTTTTTACCTAGTTGCAATGCATGTCCTTGTCCATAGCCATTTTCACTTCCATTTTCCGCCGTCCCCTGCGTCGCTCTTAGTTTTTTGGCTCTAGATCCATCGTGTTCTGCTTCGCTTCCTCTAAGGCACCTTTTCCTCTGTTCCACTTCCACTCTTTCCCATTAATAATCAACTTCGGGTATCCGCTTTTTACATTCTTCCCTTGCCTTCTTTCGTCGCCTGCTCTTTTCCTAATTTGTGCGTCGATGTCCCTTTCTTGTTTTGTTTGGTCGTTGTTGATGTATACCTTCTCTTCTCTTATATTCTTTAGTTTTGCTTTGTTCTTCATAATCTTCATTTTATCTTCAATTCTTCCCAGTTCCATTAAACCCGTTTTTGGGCCCATTCTATACGCTGTCTTGATCCTTACGTCTATTTCCAGTTTTTCATTAATGAATTTCTCCATTTCGCTCTTTATTTCCGTCGAGTTGCTTGAATTCATCGTTAATCCTTGTATCACTATGTTATTCCGTCTCCTTTCTCTTTCAAGTTGCTCTAGCCTTATACTTGTGTCTTGTACCTCCTTCTTAATCAATCAATAGCCTGCATGGCTACTTAACTCAACAATTGCATATTGATTTTAATCTTTGCAGTGGATTCTGTATATAAATGTATACCGACGTATTTTAAAAAATGTAGATCCAGTAGCTGTATTTGCTATCAATTTTACAGCCACACCAATTAAGTTTCAGGCAATCATTACAATGACGCATGTAAACATCCAAATTCTATTAATATTGGCGATCCAAATTCGAACGTTCAAGCTAACTTCAAACTTCTGTATATCAAAAATTGCTGGAATTTTTCGTGAAGGTTTCAGCTGCCTGCGGCTGCATTAATTATAATTTTGTATGTTGTTTACCTTGACTGAAATTCGGAACAATAAGTTTAAATCTATAATCAATCAGTGTAAGTGACTTATTGGAAACTAAATATGGGTTCGCCAGAACGTCCTCCTGTTAATTAATATGTATTTGGACACAAACTACTCGTTTTAGCTTTATGCTAAAATTAGATATATGCTTCCTACTTCATAGGCGAATAAATCAAATACTACGTATACATTTCTCTAAGCAATAACTATATTTAAAACTGATTTGTAGAAAAATGATCGAATTTCAATATTTGTAATTAACACTTTTGTTTGCTGGCTCGTTTACCGTTTACACTTTCGTAATATATAAAAAAAGAACAAACGTGCGTGTACACCCTAGTTTTCACTTACAACTTGTAAGAAACGCGATTCATAGAAACATTAAAAATTTGCTCAAATTAATCAAACTTGTATATTCCCCGTATTATTTACACGAAGGATTACCTTTTATGAAACATATTATCTCCTCAACATAATGCTGCTGCCCGAAGATGAACATGGATATCATCGTTCATGTAAATCGTGTTCATTAAAGAACTAGTTAGTAGGAGAAGATTACTTGCCGGGGTTCGCATCACACAATACAGCTACGTAGCAGACATCTCAGCATTTAATTAGGTAGGTATACAACATCATTACTGAGCTCACAGCTACGTTATCAATTTAGAAACTCGGATTATAAATTAGAAGTATCCAGCCCACTATTTAATTTAGAAAATACTGCTAGATGGCACTTCGATATAAACAATCTAAATATCAGTTTTTAGAATTGTTATTTCTTAACAGCCACTGTGATATATCCCTACAGATCGCACGCTATTTTTAAAAATCACATTATACCTACAGAAAGATACAAAAAAGTTATATATGTTCGAAGGATTTGAATGAAACTGTTTAGTAAGATGGTGCAAAATATGGTGTTACATAAAAGCCAAGTTACTTCCGTTAGTTCAAGTTCCTACTGAATATGGCAGCTTAGTTGCCGAAATACGTATTAAGGCTAAATATCGTGGCGATAAGGGGTTTTCCAAAGCTTATTAAAAACATAGTTATGCAGGAATTAAGTTAAATACAGCGGTATAGAATTAGATAAAACATTTTAAATTGCTGTTAGGCTAAAATCCATCATCACTATATGGCATGAATACCTTTGCTTAACAGCAATGGAATGTTTCTCAATATTAAAAAAATGTTCGGCATAACATAACATAACCGATGGTGTGCCCTAGCGTAGCTCAGAGGAGTGAGCGTTCCTTTTGCAAAATACACCGTGCTTAAATCTGATTAAATTCGGGATAAAGTCGTAATAAGTGAGGGCGCCAACGAGAAATCACTAGATCCGGAACTGCTCAAGCTCCATGTTACTTTAAACGGCCAATCCGATGGTTGTGTGTGATGGAACTTTCCTTTTCACGCAATTGTTCCTAATAAATAAATTGTGAATTGAGTAGCCCCGTGAACAAAGGAGCTGTCCTTACAGGAATCTTCACATTACTTTTAACAAAGATCAAAATAAAATAAGACTTGAGTTTACAAAGGCATTTAATTAAATTTAGAAAACGGACAGAATACACGGAAAATGGTTAAATGATGATAATTCGGTAACGAACAAAGGTAATCATGTATGTGTGTAAGAAAGAACAAACAGAGTTTGAAACGAACAAGCTTAATATTAAAAAAATATTACGCACACGTGAACCTAAAACAATTAAATGTAAGCTAATACCTGAAAAAAAGAATACTGCAAAAAGGCCTTGTACACGTAATAATTTCTTATATCGGTAAAGTTCTTCGAATAAAACACACAAAATTATAAATTGATTTCACGGGATTGCACAATGAACGGCATCGTCTCTAAGGGCCTCCCCCTCGGTGTGCTAAATGGAACAGCTGGAGCGTGGCTAACAAAGGTTTAGAAAATTTACTCATTCTGATGAAAAATTGGCCCTTCAGGGGGTAAAGCTTGAGTCAGTCCCTGAGGGTAGTATTGGAGTTTTTACAGTTGCTTGCTTTTGACAGATTTTTCAATATTGCGTCATACGACGAAATTTCCCAAATCGGTACTTTAAGCGATATTTTCGGACGTCAACGGTACCGCACAAAGCCAGAGTAATTTCGTATTGGTAATTTGCACTGATTCGACCGCCCGAGGGTAACTTTAAATCAATAAAAAAAACGGCCGAACGTCCCAAAATTTCTTATAAGCGCAAGCAATAAAGCGCACTACAAAATTTCAAGTTTGCTAAAATATAATATCTGTTTTCCTTAAGAATAAGAAACTAGAATCTAAACGTAACTATGAAAGTAGAAATCAAAACAACAAATTGTATTCTTTAACAAAAGGAATACTTTCTACGAACTTATAGGGTATGTAGGTGATTCAAAATTGGTAAAATTATAATAAAAAGTTCATATCCGCAAACACACCGTTTTCGAGCTACAGGTAACAGTAGTTATCTAACTGAATCTTATTAAATGGAGCCGTACCTTTTTCTACATCGTCTTACCGGCCGCATTTATTTGATCTTCTTGCATGAAGTTTTGCCAGAATTCTTGGATGAAATACCATTAGAGATTCGTCAACAGATTTGGCTTCAACATAATGGTGCCCCACCACCCTTTTCGCATGCCGTCCGCAACTACATCAACCAACTATTCCGTGACGGTGACGGATTAGCCCAGAGGGGACCAGTAGCGTGTGCGCCACGCTCCCCAGACCTATTACCCCTAGGTTTTTTATGCTTTCATATGAAAAGACTAGTTTACAAGACACCTGCCGAGTCAAAAGAAGATCTGCTAGTGCGTATTCTGGAAATAACCCAAACAATGCCGGACACTGCTGAAAGAGTATACTAAAATATACTTCTGATGTGCAATGCTTTCATCAAAGTTGGTGGTCGTCATTTTCAGCATTTATTTGAGTGTTTGGCAAATAAATACAACTCTTATGAGCATTACTTCCACTGATTGACTATTATAAGAATTACTTCTAAGTCCAGTCTTAGCTCGAAAAATGTGTTTGTCGGGATTTGAATGTCTTAATAAAAGATGGTCTATTTTAAATCCACTACATACCCTACAAATTTATAACACATGGTTATTAACACCTTGTCCGTGCACTATGCGTATACGTTTTCTTGACAAGACTACCAAGCCTATACGAAAAATAAGTGCCGATAGCAATAAAAAAATTGTAAAAGTGAAAAAAAAATTATTATGCTTAAAACGGTGCCACTATAGTATGCGGTCTACTGTCCAATTTCGGTCTATGTCACTTTACTACTATTATAGTATGCGGTCTACCGTCGCATTACTACTGTAGTTTGCGGAATATATATTATGGTTAGATCGTATTTTCGGCGACCAGTAAATCTGGTTTGATTAATTCGGATTGGGCTATTTATGGTGCCTACCATCTGCCCTTTTCTGTCACAGAAAACGATAACACTGCATACTTTTCGGCACATATTTTACCAATCAGTGATGGTGTTCAGCGATTTCCCCGTAAGAGCAGCTGCATTACCCATTTTTCTTCAATTTCTTCAGTGAAGAAGAACACAACCTCCAAAATATTGCAAAGGATGAGCTTGGAGTTTAGTTTGTTGGTCATACCCTATAATGGCAAAACTCGTTGCCTCTTCGAACTGACCGTGGCACTTGAGATCTCTTACGAGGGCAACGAAGCACGGGTCTGGAGTCTCTACCTCTATCTCGTCTCCTCTTCTCCTGCATGACACTCCCACATCGATCACACGGTTCTGCTTGCCGTGGTTCATCCAGAAGTCTATGTTCAAGTAAAGTAGAAACTGCGGCGTCCTCGCTTAAAATAACGGTTCTGTAGAAGTATTTTAGCAACATTGTTGTTTCCGGATGATATAACTGAACTAATAACCCTTAAATATTTTTCGTCTTCTATATATACTCCTACATAATGCTAGAAAATCCTGTAAAGTATTGAAAGTAAGTCCTAATCCATCGAAGTATGTGGATAATGTATATTATTTGAAATTTGAAATAAATGAAACTAAGTGGATCTTAATGACCCTACATTCATAAATGTATAATAAGTCACTTTAATACTACCAGAAAGTAGTAAAAAAATTGTTTAAAATTACACTACGTTCGACAACCTATTTTGCAATTAGTTTTCAATTGTAGGCTTTGACCATAAATAAAATAGGTTTAGATAAGAGTCTGCAATACTGTTTTCGAGAACTAAATTAGCGCCACAAGTGGTTGTGGGCGATACTAAAGTGCAGGCGGGAATTTTGAACTTGTGGTGTTTACTAGTAATTCCCACCATAAAATCAAAATTTTTTCATAGCCTGTGGCCTTTATCTGTACGATAAAAAACATTTTAATTTTAAAGATATATTGAAATAATACAATAGTACATTGTCATTGGCAAGAAAAAATTTTTTAACAAAAGTCTATAGCCTTTCCCAACTCCTTTCAGTAGAGACACACACAATATTTTTTCATCTAGACAGTGAATCTTCTTGCTTTTGCTTTTAAGTTTTGATTTCTGATTTGGAGCATGATGAATGATAGGTAGCCTTATTAACTGAATTGAGAAATTTTGCAAAATTTGCATCTTTTGAAACATTTTCAGCGTCTCTAGTCTTGTCCTTAGTCTCCTTATTTTGTGTTGGTCTTTTGCAATCTTACGTGACTATTGCGTCATCTTTTTATAAAATTTTTTGCATTTCGGGCTTAGTTCAGCTTGTCTACTGGCATTAACGCATTATAAGTACTGTTTGTTAAATAGAATATTTAATAACTCAAACTAAAATTGTGCAATAGACATCTAGAAATGTCTGCCACAACTATTTAAATAATATTTACATCTCAATTTATGGCAAAATTCTGCAAAAGCGCTGTATTCTAATGGGTGCGCTTAACCAGCATATGACCACTATTTTGTGGGCGCTACGGCACTGAGCAGGCCTGGTAGGTATAGGTGGCTTCGGAATGAATCGGGACGTTCGAAAATATCCATATCATAGAGGAGTCCACAGTGAAAGGTTTCACTTGATTTTGTAAAATTTTTAATTTCCCTGATAAGTTCGGGGGGATACAGGGCTCTGTACTCTTTATAATAGGAGGTAAAGTGTCAGGCAACTGGGACATGCTAGCATGTGGAAAAAATGGTCACATTCCTCCTTTTCAGCAGGTTGTGATTGTAGTTGACTATCAACTTCTAAAGTATTAGTCAACTCATTCTCCACCTGCAGATCTTAAAACATAATGAGAAGAATTATACCAATGCCAATTTGCTAAATTAGATTACAAAAAAACAGATGTAATACCTGATGAACAAAGTGTGGGCACTGCGTCTTTACGAAGCCCTCTTTTGGTCCCCGGTACCAAATACTCCTGTACAAAATGCCTTTCAGCTTTCACATACAAAAAGTGATTGGTGAATCTGAGTTGGATTTAATTGCTTAAATTTTGGATCATTAATATTTTCAATCCACTTTTGTAATACATCCAAATCCTTGGGGAATCGGTGCCTTTTGCTTGTACGATGTTCACAACTTCGGATGCAAGCATTCATTTTTATAAATTCTGTTAATGGAATCCATCTTAGTCCAGACAAGGACTGGTTTTTTAATTTAGAAAAACAAACAACAACCAACAAACGCACTTGACTG
>JABXWE010014928.1:0-47572 GCA_014611495.1 Limonius californicus | reverse complement strand
AGGTCAGGGAATTTAAATTACTCGGGGCTGAGATATCTACGGATGAGAATGTGAACGACCATGAAGAAGTCGACATTCTAAAGATTTTATAAACTACAACAGAGTTGTTGACCAGTAAATTATCGTACAGGTCAGGGAATTTAAATAACTGGGGGCTGAGATATCTACTGATGAGAATGTGAACGACCATGAAGAAGTCGACATTCTAGAGATTTTATAAACTATAACTGAGTTGTTGACGAGTAAATTATCGTACAGGGCAGGGAATTTAAATAACTTGGGACTGAGATATCTACTGATGATAATGTGAACGACCATGAAAAAGTCGACATTCTACAGATTTTATAAACTACAACGAAGTTGTTGAGCAGTAAATTATCAGGGAATTTAAATAACCCGGGGCTGAGATATCTACTGATGAGAATGTGAACGACCATGAAGAAGTTGACATTCTAGAGATTTTATACACTAACACTGAGTTGTTAACGAGTAAATTATCGTACAGGTCAGGAAATTAGAATTACTCAGGGCTGAGATATCTACTGAAGAGATTGTGAACGACCATGAAGAAGTCGACATTCTAAACATTTTATAAACTACAACGGAGTTGTTGACCAGTAAATTATCGTACATGTCAGGGAATTTAAATAACTGGAGGCTGAGATATCTACTGATAAAAATGTGAACGACCATGAAGAACTCGACATTCTAAACATTTTATACACTACCACTGAGTTGTTGGCGAGTAAATTATCGTACAGGGCAGGGAATTTAAATAACTCGGGGCTGAGATATCTACTGATGAGAATACGAACTA
The DNA here is from genome assembly GCA_014611495.1 of Limonius californicus. NCBI lineage: Eukaryota > Metazoa > Arthropoda > Insecta > Coleoptera > Elateridae > Limonius > Limonius californicus. Next base: position 46,755 of record JABXWE010014928.1, on the reverse strand, counting down.
CCACGAAGAAGTCGACATTCTAGAGATTTTATACACTATAACCAAGTTGTTGACCGGTACATTACCGTACAGTTCAGGAAATTTCAATTACTCGGGGCTGAGATATCTACTAATGAGGATGTGAACGACCATGAAGAAGTCGACATTCTAGAGATTTTATACACTACCACTGAGTTGTTGGCGAGTAAATTATCGTACAGGACAGGGAATTTAAATAACTCGGGGCTGAGATGTCTACTGATGAGAATACGAACGACCACGAAGAAGTCGACATTCTAGAGATTTTATACACTATAACCGAGTTGTTGACCAGTACATTACCGTACAGGTCAGGAAATTTCAATTACTCGGGGCTGAGATATCTACTAATGAGAATGTGAACGACCATGAAGAAGTCGACATTCTAGAGATTTTATACACTACCACTGAGTTGTTGACGAGGAAATTATCGTACAGGACAGGGAATTTAAATAACTCAGGGCTGAGATATCTACTGCTGAGAATATGAAGGACTATAGATCATGCAGGCTTCTACAACGGCATTAATGTCAATTTACCACCGTAACGTTACATATAGAGATGTAAGCATATGACAGTAGAAAGTAAGAATCTACAAAATATTAATGAGGCTCATTCTAACTTCTGATGGTGAAATAACAAAAAAAAAACTGGAACCTGAAGACAACCCAAATGAAAGCTCCAAAATCAATAAGTGGCGTAATTCTACGAGAAGAAGCGCGAAATCGAAGTATACTGGCTCAACATCTACCAAATTCAAAAAGTAATCAAATGAACAATAGCAAGAGAGCACGCTGGAAAAAGAATGGATAATGAAAAATTAGCGAAGAAACCAACTGCTGAAAGGCCATACAGCAAGTGGCTGGCAGGAAGACCATCGAAGGCACGGAAAGATAGTTGGGTATCAACATCAAATTAGTACTAAGAAAAGCTCACGAAAACTACAACGTAGGTCTAACTTAAGAAGAAGTTTGGGGTTTTTAAAAGGAAGTTGGTATTTCAAAAAACCCATATTCTGGTTAATCATCAAGGAAAATGGAAAATAATAAACATCTGCTAGGAAGCAAAGAAACGGTTCTTATGCATAATATCACATACATAAAAAATGTAATGTATCCACTAATTTTTTACAAACCATTTCTTGATGCTATAAGCTGCACCTTCGAGTAGGTTTGGTACGAAATAGGTGTTACTTTTTGTATGAAATGCCCCTTTAACTGCTCGTCAAATTTGATTAAAAAAATCAGTTCTGAAATCTGCAGGATTTGGTAATCTTCCTGACCAAATTACAGTGAATGGCTTATTATTAACATGTTCACCAAAATTTTGTTACGTACTTCTGGAAAGTATTCCGACGTGGCCCAACTGTTAAATCATTTAGATAAGAAATTGTTCAAAGTATGCTTAGAAACTTAGTCCACAAAATCATTCGTTTATATCGTAATAGAGTAGTAAGAATTAGCCAATGTGAAGCCTAGGAGCTGTGATTAAAGGTAATAATGAGGGTTGCAATTGTATGTTTAAGTAACCGCTTTTGTTTAGAACTGTTTCATATAGGGTACATGAAATTTGATAGGCTATATACAACTGACCACACTTTAAGTTTTGTGAACGAAACGAGATGGCATTCGGAGTAAAAGAGATATATTCAGGCTCGCAGCTGCACTTTGCTTAGGTAAACTCGGTAAAATAAGGCAAGTACAGTGAAAGTCTACAGTTTCTCGCATTTTGGGACCCTATGGGGAGTGAGCTCATTGTAGTAAATGCTGTTGATAATACGAAACGTATAACAGATCTCCATCTGGTTCTTGTACAAAAAGCCACTATGTTATTGTAAATTGTTATGCAACCAAAGTTGAATAACTCCCTTTAGTTTAAAAACTGGAGATAAATAGGCTACTTAGATATCCTTCTAAAATGTAGAGCCCATGCAGATGATCATCTATTATGCCAACCCATAAGCTTAAAGTACATTGGCGTTCGAAGGAGGGTTTTTCAGTTTCAGACAATTTTCATAACATCAGACATGTGTGTCCTGAATACATTATCATTCCATTGGTTGCAGTAAACACCCATTCAGAGTGAATCTGTCTGCAAGGTAAATCTTTATACGTATTATGGTATTAAGATGTAATTCAACTTAGACAAAATTTAAACCATTGAACCACTTTGATCAATTTTTTACTGTTTAACACAAAGAAAACCAGGTTTGGTTCTTATTTGCTAGGAAATATAATGGGTGGATATACTGAAAATCCACCCTGTGCATTAAACTAGCAAGGTGTAGGGCATAAAGCAAGTATGAAAACGCAGAGCAGGGGTGCTAAAGTACGGCAGCCGTCAGTAATTGGAACTGGTGCCCTGCAAATCACTCCTGATTGTAAGACATGCCATTGGACGAGGAAACAGGCCGGAAGATATATGGCAGGCTCTCGTCTAAGCTCCGGGCTTGTAAAGTTTAGGAGCGCGCTTTGTCAAGAAAAAGGGTGTATGGAAATTCCGCCATGGTGGACAAATGGAAATTGTTTCCGTCTCGTTCGGACGTCGGGGGAGGGCGTGAATCGTATTAAGATGCACTTTGGGGTCCGTTTTGGGTAATGAGCGGATTTGGTGTCGCACGGAGCACGAAAACAAATGCCGGAAAATAACGAGTCGGATTAAAAGTCTGGCGGGCAATTTACAAGCGCCCCCGAGGAGGAATGTCCCGCCTTACAAACTCGGGCATTCTCGAGATAATGACGGTGCTATAAGAAAAGTCTAAGTGACAAGGTTATTAATCTATGCCCTAATAAGAGCGCGTCCTTAGCATACCCCATTGTGCCGGACAAATGCGTCGGCTCCCTTGTATAACCCACTTATTTTTGATACCTCAGCGCGAGTAACAAGCTCTTTCAAGTTCTCAGAATTCCCTTCCATTTTTCTTACGTTATTGCAGCGCTTTGTCAGGGAAGCGACCGAACACAAATTCCCATACTTTGGTTTTATATCAACGAAACAATATTTGGTATCGCGAATTGCTTTATGCCCTATAAAGTTCTAAAGTAAACTTTTCTATATAAAAATAATAAAGTATCATAATAAAAACTTACCATTTTATTGTTAATCTCGTGGAAGTGGATTTCACAAACTTTATCTACAACATCTTCGCTTTGAAATGTGACAAATCCGAAACCTGGAACAAAAAAGTAACTTTAGTTTCGTCGACGGTCGATGGAACTGCGGATAAATCTGAGGATTCTGTCGTTTGTTGTTTGTCTGTTTCGCTACAGTGGACTCGCTATTGTTCATCTTAAACAGCAAACTACATTATATTCTTATGAGGAAACTTTTAGTAAGATTTAAAATTCTAAAGTGCTCGCAAAAATTACGCTATCCGAGCGGCCAAAACGATGAGGACATTTGCCATTATATTGCAGAAGAAAGCTCTGCTGCGAAGGAGAACACAAGGCTATTAACATATCGTTAAACTTTTACAAGCTCGTCTTTGAGAGAGAAGTTTAGCCTGCCATAAACTTTGCTATACGATAAACACTCGCTCCCAGTTCGTTATGTATGTGAAAGAGAGCAGACAGTTTCGAAATGGAAGTTAGAGTGGCAAAAACAGATTTACAAACGTGAAAACTCCTAAAGCTCAGACTTTCAGGTGCCACACGGGCATTAGTCAACGCCAGGAAAGTTAGCGGAAATATTTATGCGGCACTCTTCATTATCAATTATCGCGTTTGGCGGCGGCGAAGTGTCCGCCCGTACAAAGTAAGCGGAACGCAAAAGGTATAAAAACAGGGCAGAGTCAAGATTTGTACGAAATATTACGTCGGAGGTGGAGTGAAATAACCGGTGCACGTGCGGCCTAGAGAGAGATTGGGACTTGGAGAGCTTTTCCTTCCCATTTCCCCCTTTCAGTCCAACAGATAGGCAATAACTCATCCTCAAGCGCTCGCCCTGACAGGCGAGACCGCGAAAAGAAGAAAACCAGCCGATTCAGCAAAAGCTCGGTCTTTTGTCACAGCCGGTGCGCTTTAATACACAGCATCTCATATCGCGTGCGCTAAATGAGATTAAACGATATGTGCATACGTTTTACGCTATCAACTTCCTCAAGCGCAATAATGCCCAGACGACGATAAACCACAAACTCGCGTAAGTACTTCAAATACTACAAAATCTGAATATTCTATGGCTCTCAGGAAGCCTCGCGCCCCGCACCTAAATATTCCATAAATATCAACGGAGATTTTGGGGATGTTAAGTCGCCAAATAAAAGAATAAAACATGCTTTGGGGTGCCATTAGAGTAAGTTTCGTAGGGTGCCTCGCCATGTTTGGGTTGCTGAAAACCAAAGGGTTGGCCTCGGTGTAACCGGCTTTTGAGGACGGTCAAGAACTTATCGATTTTCCCGAAAAGCCACTTCCGGATAGTAGAGATGTTAGCAAGCAGGAAGGCTCATTGTGTAAACATTTACGATTTGTTGGGGTATTAATAAAATTACAGGGATATAAGCTGATTATAGACATAGACATAATGACTAAATCATTGTAAGTGTTTCAAGAATTGATTAAAGAATTATTGATATTTGAAAAGCTACAATATAATCAATTGAATTTAATGAAGTTGCAAAACATGCAAAGACCTCTTCATCCAAAATATTACTGAGGGCCTTATTATTTCTATTTCTTAACCCAATTGATCAGAAACATATTATGGTCACTTATAATACCTAACAGAGGTTACCTTTTCACCGAGATATAAAGATGATGTATGTATTATTGGGAGTCAAACAATTAAATCTAGTAATACCCTCCGACACCGGCCTCAGTAGTCTAGTGGTTAGCGCATTTGGATCCAAGGGTCACGGGGTCGAATCCGGCCGAACTCGGTGAGATTTTTCTAGCGGGGGGAAAAATGAAAGTGTGCCTTCTGTCGGATAAAAAATAAACCCATAGGTCCCGCGCCAGTGCGATGTGTGACATATTAAATATCACTACTGGAGTTGGAACTACTCCAGACAGGCAAAATTCTGGTTAGGGTGTACAATGAGACAAATATGGCGTGAGTACATAGAAATGCTTGGAAAACCGCGTCCTAGACATCGCTCTATCAAATAACAACAATATCCTGAAACCCTGCTGAAGGTTGATTCATTACAACGCTGTTTAGAAGATGAATTCAATGTTTAATCGACTTGCAAGAACGGCCGTCATATAATAAGTATTCAATCCGCTAACCAGAGTGCTTTAGATATTGATAATTTCCAATTGGCATGTCCATTCACGTAATATTATAATGAACTCCCACAGCGCTGATTTGCACAACGTTCCTGAGAATCCACTTTCAGCGTTAAGCGGGGTATCTGTAGTATTATTTCTCCTATTATGTCAGGGGTCGTTATTTTTTGTATTATAAACATACATTCTAGCTACCATGCGACTGAGAAACAGTTCGTACCAATACTATATTCTACGTTAGAAGAGTGGTATTTCAATAAAAATTTCGACTAATTTCCTTCATTTTATTTAATTAACAGTACAAACATAAATAGATGTTGAGTACCTATTTATGATTCCTACTTCTAATAAAACCATTTATGAAATGCCCAAAATATATAATCATAGAATAAGGACGCGTAGCCCCTAGCAATATACAGAGTGTCTTGTTGCTTTTTAAACGGTATGCTATCGTTGGCTCTTCTTACTCTGTTGGTCGTCCTAGATATTGCCGAACAAACAAAAAGGTGTGAGACGTTCACATAATATTCTACATTTTATTGTTTTCAGTTGTTGCAAATTGTAAAAACAGAAACTTTCACGTCTTTAAAAGAGCTTTTTGGGTTTCAATTTATAAAAACGATTTGCAACAACTCTTAATAACAGTACTGTTGCTTTGAAGTTACGCCAGAGACGCACGTCGAATCTGACCGCGAGAAGGCACGCCATACTTGCGTAGAATATTGTTCGATTTTCAACTTTGTCCGATATTCTCACTGTGTCTTTCGTTCAATGAACAAGGCTTAGGATACAGTGAGGAGAGCAGATGTGATGTACACAGCACGTAAAAATATCATATTTTAATTGGTTGAGGGCTACGTTCGAAATTCGACTCTCCATAATACTGCACTTAAATGATCGCGTCGAATTTTAAGGATTTTTGAGTATTTCAGTATTTTGTGATAACAATAAAGTGAGTGGCTCAATACTATTTTGCAACATACTATAGTTTGTAGAGCAATCAGAAGTCAATTTAGTTTTCGTAGCAATGCACATGACATTAGAAATCAATGATAAAGTAACAACAGCAATGGCTAATAGAAAATATGGTTTATGACTTCATTCAAAATTAATATCTATTAATTAAAAAACGACCTATTTTTCTTTGTTGTAATAATCTACCGATCAGTTTTGTAAACAAAAATCGATAAGTGAGTCGATACAAAGAGAACCATGCTCCTATAATATTTCTTATTTTAGAATTTTTTATTTATTGAAGAAGCAGCACGTGGCTGCAGAGTGGCATACCCGAAATACTTTTATTTTTAAGGGTAAAATCGTAAAAACGAAAACTGGTACAATAAAAAAATTAAATAGTATGAGCGGAAATACGCTTCAGTATTTGAGTTTAAGATTGCAAATTCAAAATTCACTTGAGAATGATATCTTTCAAATAATTATATTCGTTTCTATACCCAATAGTTGGAATTATTATTATTTAAGATAAAAATATGAAATTATTCAGTACATTAAAACTTCACTCTAGTCTAATAATATAGAAAATTTGAAACTCAACTGGACAGTATTTCAGGATATTAACTAATATTTCTAGTATTACTAAAAGTATATATTGGTTGCATTATCAATAAGAAAAATTATTTAAAAACGACATGACATTTGCGACTGTAGTTATTTGAGATTTTCAATAAACAGTTTCTAAATTTAATTGGAGATTGTTAAAAAAATTTCCTGAAAATGTTAGTAATTTTTAGAATTTTTGTGCAACATACTTGTAATTTGAAATAAATAGAATCGTTTATCAGCACATCGTGGTTCATTATTTGCGTATATTATAAACAAATAACTGCATTTTTTAAGCTTTACAAAATCAAAATTGGGGATATTTTTAAGAACTGTGCTTACGGAAGGTGATAGCTGTGTTAAATTTGAAGTATTGGGGAGGTAGAAGTACATGGACAGTGCTTTAGGAACAGAGCAATAAAATCAATGAAATATTAACTGTTGCGTTAAAGGTACATTAGGATTTTAACAAGACATGAAATCTGACATGGAATGGATGGGATTAAGATAATAATGGTGAGGCTCTACACGCCATGATGGGGTTTGGCCTACAAGGCGGAAGGTCAAAGCTCCCGATCCTTGCTCCCACACCCAGTTGTCGCATGCCAAATTCATAACAGGTGGTGATGTGGTGAGCATCCTATTAGAAACCGCAGTATTACCCCTTGTTCATTCGAACGCAGGTACCTAATTATTTCAAGCGACTGAGCAGGCCGCCCGCCAGGCATCGAGTGGGGAGTTTGAACTGGCGCTCGTGATTAAGATAGGAGTCTTAAAATGAGCAGTGCTTTACGAGCACCTATTGATTGTATTATAAGAATTGTAATTTCTTCAAAAGAATTAACAAACAAAAAATATCACTACAACCTTCGGTGGCAACTTTGTGTTTTTATGGGGGTTCCAAAGCGCTGCAGCGGAAATAAGAAGTGGCCTGTCCTATGCACTGCTATTTTATCGCCATTCGACCAAAAGTGAAACGGAACACATAAATAAAACACAACTGTCCTCAATAGCCAACCCAAATAGTAGAAAGGCTAAGAATTGCTTGCAAACAACGTAAAATCTTTTTCTGCTGCAATAAGTCAAAAAGTCGTATTTTTGCAGGTTTTAGTGTTAATAACTTTTCCTTATTGTAGCACGCTTAAAATTATAAAAATCGACCCAACAGGAAGGCTATTTTATTGCAGTTTCCGCTTTTCGCTCTTTTATTATAGTGATTTTTCTTGAAAACATGAAAATTATTATCTTCCGATATTATTTTAACTTAACTTCTTTGCCCAATGTTAGTGTATGTATTATAAACATTACAATTATACATTTTTCCTTTCATGAGTTTTCAAAGCCATTAATAAATTACGATAACATCAGGAAGCAACGGAAATGGAATATCATCATTTTTTAACATAACGGTAAATCATGGTATAAAAATAACCCTTAATGAAAGTTTACTTAAGTCATTATATATATCGGTTTCTATTCCCAATTTTTCTTTTTGTTTTTACAAAAAACTCGGGCGTTAAGTGCCCTTTTGTATATCTAGAGGTGAAAAACACTGTGGCTGACAATCAATAATTGTTACACACAGATTGAACCCTTCGTGTAGTAGCCCAGGTGTTTGGTGTCAATTCACTTGGGCTTTGATTAATTAAACTTTTCGAATTATTTTTGAAATATGTTAAAGTACAATAGTACGTATAGTTTGCATGTCTGGCCACAGAATTCTTTCTGGTGATTGATGAATGCGCTATGGAAATAAATTTGGTGGCTATTGCTACGTAAACTGAAAAACAAGAGGAAATTGGTTACCAAGCCTAACGAGCTTTTTTATTGTTAACAATGGTGAGATTAAATTAGTAATTACCTTAAATATCTATTTAAAATATCAACAGCAAATGTCAGACCTTTTTTTCTTTAGGAATTGCATATAATAATGCGATTATATGTTTTATTAGTGCTTCAAAACTTAATACATACTACATACTGTAGAGAGGCCAAATCTCCTACAAGCAGGCGAGAACATTTTAATTCAATTATTTCCTCTATATATTTGTTGCTTATACTCTATTACCTATATAACAATCCATACAAATGTGGTGTTTGAGATGTGGTTATAAATTAATAGCTACATACAATGACCTTGAGAGAATCTGTTTCAATGTCATGTCTCGGTTCAATGTATTTGTATATGTGTGGCTATTTATAGGTCAAATTATTAAACTACGATGTTTTCAACGAACTTGATAATCGACGCTAAATTCTGTAGTTTTTCATACAGTACATTTTAAAGTGTGATGTGTATTATGATATAGAAACCTAACTGTAACATACCATAATGACCGCTAAACCTTAAATTGCTTAATTTTAATATTGCGTTTCCTGTGATCTATATTTCATAAATCGTATTGTTACAGTGTGAAATCAAAAATTAACTAGTGTATACTGGTATTATAACGAAATAACCTTGAAAGTTCTTATTTCAATGTCTCATTGTAGTAGTAAATAAACATCCTTGTATACAGGGTTTATCAGAAATAGGTACTAATATTTAAACCAGTAATAGAGTGGCCCAAGTAAAATCCAATGGTATATACTATTCATTTTTCAAGCTTTCAGTTTATTTTTTTGAATAAAAAAACATTTTTGTTTAAGAACTGCTGATGATACATAGAAAATGCATTTAAGCTGTAGAAGGTTATTACCTAATTGTAAAGTAAATACAAAGTGGCAAACACATAAAAGCTTGTCCGGTTTGCGATAACAACAACAGACTGAATAACAATTACTGACCTACCTAATAGTATTGGTTTGTGGCAGGTGGTAAGAAATTTTTTGCACTTCTAACTTACTCTCCTTTGCATAACATGTCTTTGAACTCAAATTTTTGTTATTATCCTGTGGTACTCAAACAATTTTAGGTCAAATTTTCAATTATTATTTTCTCATATCTTAAGGGTCCCATTGCCAAAGAAATGTTTTTTTCTAGTTTGTCTATATTGTAATCTACCATCGAATTTAATATTTCTACCTATTTCTGATACACCCTGTATACACAGCAATCTGGCACGATTTTGCTGTAAAGCTGTAAACTGATATATAAGTACGATATTAACAATCGAATGGCCTTGAAATTATCTATTGCGGTGTTATGCATTTTCAGTACTATAATCGACTGATGTTAATTGCAAAGTAATAAATTAACAATCATGTTGTACGGGAAGAGCTAGTTAAATTCGTATATAAATCGTCTTTTTGACATATTCTATTTAAATGTTGTTTATTTATATTTTTATACGAGTTTCTGAAGGTTTTGTTAATTTTGATTTCAATGTCATTTGCTACATACTCCATTATTCCATTTCAGATATAATGGCTTACAAATATTATTACGTATAAATCGCAAATTAACTATTACTTATTGTGATAATGTTGAAGTAACCTTGAATATCATTATTTCAATGTCATGTTTTATTTAGAATCAGACTCACTGAGATGTGATTTGTATTGTGAAATTGCCAACTAGTAGCTAGATACGATGATACAATGCCTTATTTTAGTGATATTTTTGAGTTCTTTTCAATATTTATTTATTAAGGTGTGATGCTATTGTGTGGCGCAAACTAGTATTACGCTGTCAGAAGGCGGACGTGGCCTTGAAATTTTGTATTTGGATGTTTTTCATGAAACAGGTTTGACTTATTTTTTAGGTGAATTTTGTACAAAGGTCAACAAATAAGTACGCACTGTAGCCATTACCTTGATTTTTGCATGTTACTATTCATGTAATGGATTTCCTCATCTTTATATTTTTTTCTTATGTTGTATAGTTATCGATTTTGTACTACAAGTAAAATACAACTTCTACTGATTGATTCACAATGCTTTCCGACGATTTTCTAAAGATTCGGAGCTATAGGAGCCTGAGTTATAAAACGTTCGCAATTAACACTAAAAGTTATATTTTAATACTTTTAATACAGGGTGTTTCAGTATTATTATATGTATTATGGTAACACGCGTACATTTTAGGGCAGATTGCACCCGCATTAAACAAAAAAAAAACCGGAAACTATTGATGTGATGTTAATTTGAGGTACAAACTAACAATCACATACTCAATGATGAAATCACCTTGAAATTTCCTATTTGAACGTTTTCTATAAATATATTTTATTTAGTCTCTTATGCGAATATACTGAGATACAGTTTTTCCTACAAGGTCAAAACATAAGAGGTACACGCTGGATCGATGACCTTGAATTTTCTTATTTAAATGTCATTTCCTTAAATGCACGTCCTTATTTTTATTTTATTTCTTTCGTGTTTTTTAGTTATCGATTTTATAGTGCAAAACAAAATAAAAGTTCTGCTAATTCACTCGCAAACTTTACTACACATTTCCGAGACCTGCGCAAAGATGCAAAAGCTGTAGTAGTGTTATAAAAAATCCGCCATTAACGCTGAAAGTTGTATTTTAATACGGAGTGTTTTAGCGTATTTTAAATTAAACCGCAAACAATTTAGGTCAGATTCTACCTGCATCACACAAAAAAAAAACTATAGCCGATTAATATTAATTATGAGACACAAACTAACAGTCACATACTGCCACCGCATTAAATGACCTTGAACATTCCCATTCGGACAATTTCAATAAATTGAATTGAGATCCAGTATTTGCTATAAAGTAAAAATATAACAGCTGTAAGCTGCAGCAATGACCTTGAGTTTTCCTATTTGAATGTCATTTCTTCAAATGCATGTCCATATTTTTATTTTATTTCTTTCGTATTCTATAGTTACCGACTTTACAGTACTAAATAATAAAATAAAAGTACTGCTAATTCATTCGCAACGCTTTTAGATTCAAAAACTGTAGGACTGTGAGTTATAAATATTCCGCCATTAACGCTGAAAGTTGTATTGTAATACTTTTAATACGGAGTCTTTTAGCTTATTTTAAATTAAAACGCGAATAGTTTAGAGAAGATTGTACAGACATTAAACAGAGAAACGGTAGCCGTTGGTATGGTGATAATTATGACACAAGGAGCAATTGTTATTGCCACAAGGATGAAATTTCCATAAATTTCTTTTATTTAATCTTTTATGCGAATGTATTGAGATGTAGTAATTTTTATAAGGTCAAAACATAACAGCTATATGCTGTAGCAATGACCTTGAGTTTTCTTATTTGAATGTCATTTTTTTGAATACATGCCCTTATTTTTATTTGATTTCCTCTCGTTCTTCAGTTATCGATTTTATAGTACAGTATAAAATAAAAGTTCTGCTAATTCATTCGTAACGCTTTTCTACATTGTTTCCGAGACTTTTCTAAAGATTCAAAAGCTGCAAGAGTTGAGTTATAAAAAGTACGCCATTAAAGCTGAAAGTTGTATTTTAGTAGTTTTAATACAGTCTTTTAGGGTATTTTAAATTAAAAAGCGAACAGTTTAGGGAAGATTGTATCGGCATTAAACAAAAAAAAAACGGTAGGCGTTGGCATAGTGATAATTATGAGACACAAACTAGCAATCAGTTATTGCCGCAAGCAATACATGACCTTGAACATGTCCATTCGGACATTTTCAATAAATATCTTTTATTTAGTCTTTTATGCAAATGAATTAAGATTCAGTATTTGCTCGAAAGTAAAAAATATAACAGCTACACGCTGTAGCAATAACGTTGAGTTTTGTTATTTCAATGTTTTTTTTAAAGCATGTCTTTATTTTTATTTTATTTCTATCGCATTCTACAGTTATCGATAATTTTGTATGCGATGTATTGTAATGTAATGTATTGAGATACCCTATTTTCTACAAGGTCAAAATATAACAGCTACACGCTGTAGCAACGGCCTTGAGTTTTGTTATTTCAAGGTCCATTTTTAATGCATATTTTTATTTTTATTTTATTTCTCTCGTACTCTACAGTTATCGATAATTTTGAATGTAATGTATTGTAATGTAATGTATTGAGATGCAGTATTTTCTACAAGGTCAAAATATAACAGCTACACGCTGTAGCAACGGCCTTGAGTTTTGTTATTTCAAGGTCCTTTTTTAATGCATATTTTTATTTTTATTTTATTTCTCTCGCACTCTACAGTTATCGATAATTTTGAATTAATGTATTGTAATGTAATGTATTGAGATGCAGTATTTTCTACAAGGTCAAAATATAACAGCTACACGCTGTAGCAACGACCTTGAGTTTTCTTATTTGAATGTCATTTTCTTGAATGTCCTTATTCTTATTTGATTTCTCTCTCGTTCTATAGTTATCGATTATATAGTACAGTATAAAATAAAAGTTCTGCTAATTCATTCGTAACGCTTTTCTACGTGTTTCCGAGACTTTTCTAAAGATTCAAAAGCTGCAAGAGTTTGAGTTATAAAAAGTCCGCCATTAACGCTAAAAGTTGTATTTTAATACTTTTAATACGGAGTGTTTTAGCGTATTTTAAATTAAAACGCGAACAGTTTAGGGAAGATTGTACCAACATTAAGGCAAAAACGGTAGCCGTTTTGCTCGTTTTGTCTTAGCTGCTTTAAGGAATTATGTCAGCGCAAAACTGTACACAAAGTACTTGAATAGGGGGACTTTGACGTCTAAAGCTATAAACCCTCGATTTGAGCTGTAGGTTTGACGTGCGCGGCGAAATATTAAATTTGATGTAGCCGAACGGTTCCCGAGCACATTTCCTCTATTATTTTCTACATACATAAAGTTCCGCGGAGAAGAATTACAGCCGCGCGAAGCCGAGCTTGTTTGCGAAACTTACTCTGGAGTGCGAGTCCCGGCAATTTCTTCATAATAGCATTTTTAATTGTAATCGCGTCAAATAAATTAGTTTAATTTCCATAAAAATGCGCCGTCCGGATATAAAAGTGCGATACTCATTCTCACGTAGTGGCGCTACATCAGCGCGAGGCGCGGCATGAGATATCTGCATTAAATGTGTCAGATTATAAGCTATGAAACTCAATTTACATAATTGTGTTATTTGATATACGGTTTTTTAGGTTGCTCGGAAATTGTGTGCCGGGGAGAGCAGCAGGACTGGAATTCGGACCCCAATTGAAATATCGACCAGTTTCACCTATTGGAAAACATGTTCTAGTTTGGTGTGTGTGCATTTGTTACAGTTGCGGACGTTGTGGGGCCCTGTGTTCTGTTAATTAATAACGGGTGTCAGACGGGGGCGAACTGTCTATAGACACACTTGCCATGAATCAGGGTTATTTATGGCCTAAGGTGTTTGTTACCAGCTCTTCGAGGCGACGTATATATTCGAATTAACGCCCTAAAGCTTTTCCATAAGACAAATTGAAGCTCGGCGCCGACTTGCGACATGTATCGCAAAACGCAAACTCAAAAGTTAGCTTTTAATCCACCCTCCTGATGCTCACCTCTCCATAAAATACTTAGCTTAGAGCTCCCAAAGCTCAAACACCGACGAGGCCACTCGAGCGTATCAACGGTTTTGCTGTGGATTCTTGGTACATATTTCACATTATTTAAAAATTTTGCTGGGGAATACAATGAGAAAACAAAAACGAAACTCTGTTTCTCGTCTTCCATCTTCAAAAAAAGGTCGCTCCTTCCCGAAAAACTACAGTCGAACTTCTCCATTTAACGATTTTTTTAAGGATCCTGACAATGGCACCACTTTGAAAGTTCTTTTAGTCCCTTATATCGAATTTTAAATATCTATTTTACCAATATTTTCTATCTTAAAAATGGGCTATTATTCCCATTCGAGAGAATGAAGTTGTATTGTATATTTCAATGTCAAGTACGACACTGTGTCTTTTTCGGAATTTGAAACTTACTTTACCACTCTTCAGGCGCCCCCTAGTCATTAATAAATACACGTAGCTTTGTATTTAAGGTTTGAATAAAACTTCACAAATTTATTTTGCAGTGGCATTTGCATTTTTGCAAAGCGTACTCGTATCACGAAAAAATCGTAAAATGGCACAACGAAGCAGGAATGGTTTAAGTGTATGTGAAAAGTTGAAGCTCTTAGATGAAATCGACAAAGGCAGGAACAAGTAGATGCTTTTTTGGTATATCTCCGAAACATATCTAAAATTTCAAATAACCCTGGCTGTTTGAGTCATTATGAGTAAATAATTAATAACAAAAAAATCTATGTACATTTGAGATGTGATTGATAAAAAATTTAGTATACATATCGTGGGGTATCTAATTTTTTATAACATTAATATGTTGAGGTTGCCTAGGAAGCCAAATTAAAGTAAATTCAAAGTTTAGGAAATTATCTGAAAGTACTTTGTGCAGATGGGATATAATGAGTAGACTGTTATACAACAACCACGACTATACTGTTAATGCTTGTTGCGTCATTCTGAACAGCTCCTTAATTAAATCAATAGACGAATAAATCATCGTAGTTGAAAATACTAGCCGGCTGAATCAAAGATGTTCAATGATCGACAAAACTATATACCATATGTTGGATCAATCTCTTGTATTGCTGAATAATCTAGGTTGATTCGAAGAATAGAAACTTCAGAAAAATCATAAGGCAACCGTTCGACTACCACGAAATCAAGCCATGATGGGCAACTCCTTAATTAAATCAACCATAATAACAAATCCTGGACAGAATAACCATTTAAAAATTTGTAGAAATATCCTGCATCGATGAGCTCATCACTGACAGCCTTTTTGTCCCCTGCTGGGCATCTGCCTCTCCACGTGTTTCTCCTCAACGCTAAGGTAGAAACACGGGGGACCTACAGTTTAACGTCGAATCCGAACGACAGAAATTCCAGAGAAGGTTTTTGAGATACCATGTTTGCAAGCCGGATTGGGAAATTGTGTGTGATGGGTTGCAGACAGATTTTTATAAATCAGCATAGTAATGCTTGGGTTTCGAATCCAAGCCAGAATTGACATTGTCCCAGAAAGCGAGCGCTTCACCAACTGAGCTACCACCACACCCACATCGATGAGCTACTAGCCTCAAAATAAGTAAAATATACATAAGGAAAATATACATAAAATACTGGTTGAATCAAAACTGCTTATCGACTACACCATTATTAGCGGATGCCAAAAATTATTTGGAAGGTTCTATTGGCTAGTAAAACGTGTCCAAGTATCTATACAATTAATTACTATAATAACGTAAAAAAGGTCTTGCAATTATCCCACAAAGGGAAAAATCTTGACTATTTAAACATTTATAATCCGTTACTTCTGCATTGATAAATCACAGCGCAAGTAATCTGAAAATTTGAAGCTTAGCAAGAATCAAAATAAAATACTGATTACATCAGAACCACTAAGACAATTACTTTATTATTAGATGAGTCATGATGGACAGCTCCATAATCAGACCAATACAAAAATATACCACTGATTATTTTAAGTTATTTAAAAAAATCTTGATTAATTGTTTATAAATGCATAAAGACATAAGAAAGTCTTGGGATTAAAATAATAAATAGACAAATGTAGACTATTTAAAAGCGTATATTAGCATACAATTCTTCTACAGGGTGCTTCAGGGGAGAGTACAAACCTACCTTTCTAAAATAAATAGGAAACCCAACGTACATATCACACGATACTGTGATATCTACATTTTTGTTGACAATATTAGCAATCAGAGAAATCTGTTGGATATGTTTGACAGTCTATGGAAGACATTTGAAATTTTTAAATTACAGATTTTTATATTTACTATTTTCTGATATTTAAAATACTTAAATTTAGATATTTATAAATAAATCTTGTTTTTGTTCACTTTATTTGACTAAGTTGAATATAATGGCATACTTCTTCTTCGAGTGTTTTGTCTCTCACGAAACGTAGCGATCTTCTCTTCTACACCTATGATGCATGTTTTAAAGTACCACAGACATAGAGGACCTACACCTGAACGTAGGCTCCCAATAAAAAATTGCAAATAGCAGTATTTTGTGATATAGATTTTGGGTTGCCTATTTTCCGTACGGTAGGCTCGTACTCTTCTATGAATCACGCTTTATATTAGTAGGTTACGATCGGTTAACTCATAAATAGAAATTTTAAATAATCGACTGTTTTAAACCAAAACCATTTAAACGCTATGATAATAATACTAACATTAGAGTTCGTTATTATACAGAAGTGGGACGTAATTGGCTACTTTTTAATTATAACAATAGGCGAATTAATAATCAACAAGAACACCGTAAAAATACTTGTCTATAAAGTTTAATTTTCTGGTTGGAAGGTATAAAGTTTTATAAAATATCAATAAATGACATGGGGTGATCCAATAAATCAGCAAATTTAAAAAGAAGATAACTATTTAGGAATATATATTAATAGTTTATTTTTGACATACGAGTCGTGGTAGGCAACTCTGGAAGCACCAAAGTAATATACAGAAATAAATCATTAAGAACTAAAGAAGTTAGTAATAAAATATGTAAACAGATGTCTACAGCAGTAAAATCTATTACTAAACTTCATAACAAAATCGTTTTTATAGCTATCATAGATATTATAGCAGCCTACGTTATAGACTAATGAGTCCTGACGGATAACCACACAGCCTTAGATACATTTTTCCTTCTTTAAAATTGGTGTAGATGGAATGTCGCTATTAAAACCGCATTCTTCGTGGAAAAGGTTAATCTTATATCATATATAAAGCAAACATTAACAAATGCCCTGTTAAATCCGGCGACGATGTAAACGTTGGGTCAGAAAAGTACTATAAAAGGAGCACCTAGAAAGAGGTATATGAGAAGTTGCAATGCATTTTAAATTTTCCCATTTTGAGGCGTAATTGCAAATAGACTTCTAAACGATGTGCAGGGCTGAAGTTGCATAAAAACTAAGTAAAAAATTTATTTCCGTTTTAACTTGAACGAACAGGAGTAGGCGAATCGCTTTCATAACCTACGCATATTTTCGGAACGGAATATTTTTATGATTCAGTTATTTATTTTAAACAGTCACGTTTCTCGCCACGTTTTATCCCAATGATTAACATACAAAAAAAATAATAAACAAAAATGTATGAAAGCTTTTAAATAGCTATTTTTACAGGTTTTCTAAAAATAAACTCCAACAAGCGCTGGATTACTATAATTAATTACTTCATTAATATAAACGTGATTAGTGTTGTATGTACGATTTGAAATTTTACGATCAATCAACTGCAACATTCTTTCAATTTTTAAATTCGCGCACTAACCGTCGAACAATCATTTATTTCCCAGATTATTGGTGGAAATCAAATTTTTACGCGCCCTAGTTTCAACGTAATCAAAGTTAAAATTTTACGGCAACTACGTGGAAGTCAATTTATCGAATAACAGTATGCTCCATGGAGTCCGAGGCAGCTTTTGATTTAACTCAACGAACGCTTGGTGTTCAAAAAATGTTGCCCCATATTTATCGCGCTCCTTGTTTAACATCTAAAAGTTTTATTTTCGCCGTACTATTGTATTTTCCTGTAATACTGCTTTTATGATAGAAGATAAATGTGGGGGAAAGTTAAGGTAGATTTATGGCTATAGCATGATTCCGATAAATTTTATGGTTATACAGGGCGATTCACATGAGATTATACGGCCCTAGAATAATAAGAATCATTCGTTAATGAAAGGCCAAATAGTTGCGCTGAGTTTTCTAGTCCAAACGGCATGAGAAAACTAAAAAAAATCGACCGCCTAAACTAACGAATCTAAGGGGAGGAATAAAATAATAAAAACGCTTCCGGGTTCAGTTAGACGAGAGAAGTGGAAAATTTTCCATTTAAATTAATAAAGTTGGTGGTATCAGGAGCGGGATTCGCACGTTAATTTATTTTACAAAACAGCATGTAACAGTCATGCATAGTAAACCTCGGTAGTCCATCCACCACACCAGGATAGTCCATTCTCGGATTCCCTCAGGATATCATTATTGTATGTACAAGTCGGTGCTGAGTGGTGACATTTGCAGGAGTCCGCAGGGATCCATGTAATTCTGCGCTCGCTCTGACATTTCTAGACCCAAATGATCCATCCTGTAAACTGCCTTGCGCCTTTCGCGCCCCAAATGTGATGCCTCTTTTAAAAAGTCCGTGATTTATTATTTATTTCATTATTATTTGCTCCGAGAGGCAAAAATAAGCGAGAAACTGGGATAATACCATAAACTTTTCCTTTCGCAATCGTTGCTTCGTTAAAAAGTCATGATTTTCTCGAGCGTTTTCATAGATGGAATTTGATGAGTACTTGTTGGGCGGCCCTTTCTTTGGACGCGCAGGAAGTGCAAGGGAGGATAATCGACCAGTTACCTAGGCCTTTCTGAAGCTCTCCAGTTAGAAGGCTTGTGCTTAGCTGCAACCTTTTATCCTTCTGCAGGTCCGGGTCGGAATGGCCGAGTGTGTAATGATGCGAATAAACGAGAACATACATCGTTAGTCTTTATTGTTGCAACTGTCTCCTCTAATCTTGGTTGTACGTGGTCAGATAAAGTGAAGCCCCTAGAATTCGAGCTTCACTTTTAAACGTCATTTGGTGTACTATTTTATTTTTTCTCGTGGTTAATCCAATTTTTATATAAACTTAATTCTAGAATATGCTAATAATATACGGATTATTTTAAAGTAATTACACAACAATAGCTTTATATCAGCCATATCAGAGTATCTCGTTTTAAAAATTATATATAGTGGATCTTGTATTCCGTTGACGGTTTCAATTAAGAAGTAAGTATATATTTACATTGATTGATCTTCAAAAAATTACCGATGCTTTCAGCAAAAGCCGTAGAAAAATTTCACTTGAAACTTAATGTATAAGTGGGTAGGCAAATTTGTAAGAAACATGAACTTTTATTTATTTATATACAGGATGTTTATTAATAGCCGGTATATGCAGAGAATATTTAGAGTTAATTATTCTTACGTCCCCTCAGTCCTTTCTTTAGCTTTTCCCATACGTCCTCCGATACGGCTATACCGTCCTTCCTATTCATTTTCCCTGTTTCCTTCAATTTCTTTTATTATTTCCCTTTCTCTCTTTCAGTTCTTATTCCAAGTTAATCTAAGTTCTCATTCAACTTTTGACATGATTTAGCTCTTACACTGATTCAACTTTTACTATTATTTCAATCTTGATACGACTTTAGCTTTAATTCAACACTTGCCGACGTTAAACTTGTGCTTTGATTTACATCTTGCTATAGTTCAAGTATTACTATATAATTTAACTCTTGCTCAATTTAAAGATTTCCGTATTTGAATTCTTACCTACAACTTAATTCCAACTCTAATTCATTCAAATTCTTTGCTATGTTCAAACACTTGCCGTAATGTAACTTTTGTTACGATTCAATTCTTGCTACATTTCAAACTCTTACTATAATATAAAACTTGCCATAGTTTAACTCTTCCTTTGTTTGAGATTGCCATTATTCAGTTCTTGCATACAACTTAATCCTATAACTAATTAATTCTTGCAGCGGCTCTATTAATGATATGATTAAACTGTTGATATGATTAAACTCTTGCCATTGTGCCATTCCTGCTATGCGTTAGAGCTAGGTTTTATTGAACTCTTGTCGTGATGTAACTGTTGCTACGATTCAACTAGCGCTTGCCATGTTTCAATTTTTACCTACAACTTAATCCCAACTCTAATTTATTCTTGCTACGATTCAAATAATTAAGTTCTTTGTTATGTATAAACACTTGCCATAATGTAACTCTTGCTACGATTCAACTCTTGCTATACCTCAAACTCTTACTGAAAGTGAACGCTTGCTTTGCTACGATTGAACTTCTCCTCCGTTTAAGATTAGTTACCATTATTCAATTCTTGTCTACAACTTGGTCCTATAGCTAATTAACTCTTACAGCGACTTTATTATTGCTATGATGTAGAGGTAGCTTTTATTAAACTCTTGCTGTGATTTACGGTTGCTACGATTTAACTCAAAATTGCCATGATTGAATTCTTGCCTACAATTTAATTCTATTACTAATTGATTCTTATTGCGACTTAAATTTTGCTATGATTCAACTGTTGATATGGTTAGTGTTGTAATAATTCAACTCTTGCTATGACAGCGCTAGCTTTTATTCGGCTCTTGTTATGGTTGAACTTATGCTATAATTTAGCACTTGCTGTGATTCTACTCTTGCTACGGTTCAAACTCTTATTACTATTTACCGTTCGCTATGACTCCAGTTTGCTATGAGTCAACTCTTGGCTACAACTTCACTCTAAGGCTAATTCTACTGTTGCTATGGTTCAACGCTTCTTACAATTCAATATTCTTGTTACAACTTAACTCTGGTCCTAATCTAACTGTTTCTTTGATTGAACTCTTGCTATAATTAATCTATTGCCGTGATTCAACTACTACTATAGTTTATCTTTTGTCAAGAGTTAACTATTGCTAGGATAACTCCCGCTACGGTTCAAGTAATAGAAAACATCATTTTAAGTGCATGTTTGTAGTCTACACTCGATTCCAGTATGTTCCTGTAGATTTCATGGACCGGTTTTATTTTTGTTTACATCTTAAACCTAACTCATCTCTTATTGTATGTAATTCAACTTTTATTACATCTCAACTCGAGCTTGAATTCAACTCCTGTTATAACTAAACTCTTGCCATAGTTCAACTATTTTTGTAATTTAATTATTGTTACGATTCAACTCTTGCCTAGGCTTATTTCTTGTCCAGGCTCAGTTCTTGTCGTTACTCAAATTTTGCTACAACTCAACTTTAGCGCTGAATGTATCTTTCTATGATTGAACTTAGCCTATGATTCAATATTTGCTCCAACCCAATTTTGCTACAATTCAAATCCAGTGGTAATTTAACTCTTGGTACAATTGAACTCTTGCTATGATGCTACTCCTGCTCCGACTAATCTCTTATCTACCCCTCAACTCTGGCTATAATTGAACTTTAACTATGATTGAACCCTTGGCTCGATTAAACTGTTGCTATAGTTCAACTCTTAGTCGAACTAAGACCTTTGCCTATAACTTTATACTAGCTCTAATTCAACTCTTCCTATGATTAAACCCTTATTATAATGCCATTCTTGCTGTGCTGTAAATGCTTTATCTATGTATAAAGCGGCGTTCAATTTATTTTAACCTTTCGAAGTAAATAATAATGAAAAAAATGTAAGAGAAAGGAACGTATATCTGTTTTTACTGTTTCGCTTTCAGTTTGTCTCACTGTGTCTTTATTTCTTTTTTCCCTTACTTTCTAGAATATTTTAATCGGGAATTCATTAAAATCTATCTACCAGTTTCGTAGCCTCTTCCTGCCATTTGTTAGAGTTTCAAATAAAGTGAACCAGGTATTACTCGTTTGCTTCTAGTTCACTTTTTCTCCCTATATCATTCTCTTTTAAGGACTACAACTTAGATGCCCCAATGTATGACCATACTTAACTAGTAATATGTAAGTATTTGAAATGTAGATGCCCGTTAATAATTACAACATATAAACTATCATTAAAAACGCATCTAAATTAATACATAACTATTTGATTTATGCTTCTGGCCGTTTCTCGCCATTAAAGAAGTATTATATTAGATTATAGTCAAGGATGTCTACCCGTCTGTCTCTTTTTCTTTCTGGAGGAAACTCAGAGTTCAATGATAAGGAGGTTACTAAACTGAGAATGTGTAATTGCCTGGAATCGTAGATACTTGTTAATAGTTATAAGTGCTGATTCAACAGTGATTATCAGTAAATGTGCAACGCAATTAATATTTGATGTCATCTGAATAGCAAATAGTACAGGTTTATTTGTAAATACGATAACTGGATATGCTCACTATTAGTGAATTTATGCTTGAATATTCTAGATTAAATAGTTCAAAATACTCATCACAATAAAAGTGGGATTCAAATGCGCAATTATGGATTCAAATAGGATATCAACGTTGTAAAATAGAAAAGAGAATAAAGAATGACTGATATAGATAGCTTGTCGTGCATTAGATGTTACTGAAGAAACACGTATTGATTAACGTTGATATATAATGGAGTGAAGAGCCTGCGATGAGAAAAAAATAAACGTGATATGAGCCAATTTAGGTCAAACATCCATTTGGTGTCCGTGTGAGAAAATAAATGTGCATTTGGCCACCGCCGCCATACGTAGGGAGAGAAGCAAACTTTCATCGCACCTCTAGTTTCCTGGGGACGTTCCTGGCGTCGTGGAGGCGCCGTAACATTGATTCCCCCAACTCCAATCACTTGTTTGTCGACACACCGTTTCGCATTCCAATAGCGTCCCCGTGTTCTCATGAATATCATCAAACTGCAACTGTCATACGATCGATTTATTCCACAAATCCCGTAAATTACCTCTGTATTTTGGTAGGCAATTCGCGAAGAAAATCAACGCAAAATATTTCTTTGGGAACCTATTTACGTGAGCGCAATATATCGGATCGCGCCATACTTTCCCGGGTGGAAGTTTGCAGAAGTAATTACGAAAAGCTGGGAGCCACTTATGAAAACCACTCTCCATAAGGAAAGATTTGCATAAGAGTAAAAAGGCAATTCGTGCCAATAAGAGGAGTAAGCGTTTGTAATTGAATACGCTCTCACTTCAATATTTGCTTTTATTGTGTAATCTTGTCGTTTCCGAACTCTATTCCACAGTTTGTTGACAATCACGTAAGCTTATAAGCTGTTCACTTAGACATATGTGCTTCTATTTACTCTTCTGACAACAAAATTCAAAACAGCCGGGAAATTTTACAGAATTTCCATTTTCCTGGCGTCTTCTGCCGGAAAATCGGCGCAAAAACGTTTCTAGGGTAAGGAAATTAGAAACTTTTTTGCTGCTTATCTACTGGAATAGATTTTAAAAATAACTCATAAATACAAAAAAGTACAATTTCTGCAGAAAAGTGTTGAGGCGACGCGATGACGCGCTATACATCAGGTCTGCGAGCTCCCTAAACTCCCACCAGAGGGTAAACAAACACGCAAACTTGGTTCCATTTCCTCGAATCCCCAAACGTATCCTCGACTTATCTTAGGAACGCCAGAGATCTTCCAATTGTTTTCGGAAATTGGATGAAGCCTGAAAAATGTCTCAAGCGAAACGAGCAGTTGCGGTACTGTCACGAAATTATATAATATGTAGATTAGCTGCATATCGCCAGCAAGTCGTCTAGGCGGCCTCTTTTGAAGGAACATCGCGTGCACTAATTTTCTCGATTCTTTAAATAGTTTCTGCATTCTTCATGCTCAGTTGAGTCAGCAATTTGTATGTGAATATTTATTCCAGATATCCTTCTAGGAACACGGGTAAAAATAAAGAAAGCCCAAGTATGAAGCACTAGTTAACCCGATAGCAATACACC
The DNA here is from genome assembly GCA_014611495.1 of Limonius californicus. Classification (NCBI taxonomy): domain Eukaryota; kingdom Metazoa; phylum Arthropoda; class Insecta; order Coleoptera; family Elateridae; genus Limonius; species Limonius californicus. The sequence goes on along the minus strand of JABXWE010014928.1, from coordinate 22,577 downwards.
ACCACAACAATTCAAATCGACTTGCTTTCTTTTACCAAAAATTAGGGTTACAAATTTTAAGGTGTAAATGTTCTTTTTATGAAGGTCGGAAAATTTTAAATCAGCACATCCTTGGAGTTATATTTATACCTAAATATCTTTAGTTTTCCTAACTAATAACATCCAATGGTCTAGTTTAAATCTGTCGACCTGTTCTGCTTCGATTAATCTCCTTCTAAAACATTTTCCGAAGATACCTTTGGAGGCATTTTCAATGATTGTATTACTCCAAAACCATATACTGATAAACCAGCTTCAATCTGAGCAATTCTCTGAAGATACCTACTTCAGGGAAATGCTTTTGCAAGCATTAACAGTGACAGGGTCTGTTCTCCAAGTTAAAATGTGAAAACTAGTTCCAATATAGTACCAAATGTACGTGTAGATGTTGTGAAATCAGAATACTCCTGATGAATTTTTAAAGTAGTCTAGAGCTTTCCTTCAAGTAGGAGCTTTACAGCGGTTGGGTATGCTTCGGAGACATATTTTTACAAACATTAACAGTAGCAGGGACTGTTCTCTAGGCTAATAAAATATGAAGACTAGTTCCAATATAGCACCAAATGTACTTGTAGATGTTGTAAAATCAGAATATTCCTGAAGAATTTCTAAAGTAGTCCAAATTTTTTTGAAAGCCATTCTACACCTTTCCGTCTAAAATTTTTTTTGAGTTTTTGAGACTAATTATCATCAACATAGTAGAATCTTTTAACTTGACCAAACTAATCTGATCTGATCTGATTTTCTGATTCTACCATCTTTTCAGATACCTTTAATTCTTAACATATTCTAATTAACTATCGTCGATGTAGGAATGGAATCAGATTTCATTTAAGAAAAGTAAAGGTTTTTACGTGCAGAAAGTCATACTATATCTTCCATATCAGAAAAAACCACCATCTGACAACAATATTTAATCAAACAACGATTTTAATCGATTCCGAGAAAGAGCTTTCTAACTGGTAGGAACTTTACAGCCGTTAGGTATACTTCAGGGACATATTTTTGCATGCATTAACAGTGGCAGAGTCTGTTCTCTAGGTTAATAAAATATGAAAACTAGTTCCATATAGTACCAAATATACCTGTAGATGTGAAATTTGAATACTCATGATGAATTTCTGAAGTAGTCTAAATTTTTATGAAAAGTTTTTATACTATGCCACTTAATTTCGCTTTTGAATTTTTTCAATTAACTGTCATATACATATTAGAATCTTTTAACTTGACCAAGCTAATCTGATTTGATGTAATTTCCTGACTTTACCATTTTTTACATATTCTAATTAACCATCGTCCATGTAGAAATGGAATCAGCTTTGTCTTGAAAAAATTAAACATTTTTATATACAGAATCTCCTGGTAAATCGTGCCTCTGTTCTTTTCCAACAAAGAGCTTTCCAACTGGTAGGAGCTTTACAGCGGTTCGTTATGCTCTCCAGATTACTGTACGAAGGTAGTTAGGCTAAAACATGAATGGATTGTCTTATTTAAAATGGGAACACCCTTATAGAACTCACTATTTTCGATGTAAATTCTTCAACAGATCATCTCAGAAAATTTCCTTATTAGTTTTTCAGTCAGTCGCCAGTGGAGAATTCTTTAATCCATCAACCATTTCGTCTTCAACATTCAAAATAAGTGGAACTTCTGGTAATATTTCTATTGGTTAAGTATGTTTTCAGGTTTTTGAAAATGAATTGTTTTCTGTGAGATAAAAACGCTCTTGCTGTATTCACTTTCCCATCTTTAGCAACCTTCCGAATATGAAGATTACACTTTTTCTGATATCTACAACCATCACCTAATGTTCTAGACTGACAACTAAAGTAAGCCGCTTTTCCAAATTGCTTTCAAACAACAGAATATTCGTTGTTTTCGAAGTTATCATATGAAGGTGGTCATCAAGTTTCTACATTTTCTACGAATTGGTCTGATATAAAAAAACCTTTGGAATATTTTATAAAAAATCGAGATTGTATAAGTAAAACTTCCAGATACATCTTCCTTTTATTTTGTTCAGTTTTCAGGAATCACCTGCCACAGCTACTGCTTTAATCTGACAACCAATCTGATGTGGTCCTTCAAAATGCTTTCCAATAAAACTTTTGGAAGCATTTACCGCATTTCTATTTCATTGTGAATGGTTGCCATTGAGTGAATTGGTCTTAAACCGCTTTGAAATAAAACGTTACAGAGAAAGTATTTCTGAAATAATCAACATTTTATGTAAGACTCTCAGCAGATCTACGTCTATTATTTTAATTTTGGAATTTTCTAAATCATTATCATACTATGGTAAGAAGAGAACTGGTTTTTAATCAGATTAACATTCTTTGTAAACCGTTTCTAATAGCATTTTTGGAAGCATATATGGAGATTGAGCCTGTTCCTCACTGAATTCTGCTGAAGATTCAGAAACATTGCCTTCAACTGCTTTGAAAAAAGATATAAAAAGTATTACCGAACCGAAATAGTTAAGACTTCTCTAATCTAACTACATAAACTTTCTTCCTAAACGTTTTCCAACGAAGCTTTCGTACATATTTTAAGATCCTGTTTCAAAAATGGTGTACGAATAGTTAATGAGGGATTCTTATACAATATCTAGAAGGCACATTTCAAAAATTTCCTAATCACATCATGCATTGTTTAGTACGAATACACAGAAGAGATTTTCATCTCTCTCTGCTGATATAATAAATGGATCTGTCTGTTGCCAGTAAACCCAACTTTTCCCACGCATGAGACTGCACTTTTCATGCCAATTAAGGTTTATTTTGAAGTTAATGTAGAAAACGAGGTTTTTGATTAAGCAGAGGAAATGAGGACGAGCATGTGAGTCATCTGTCCTTTTATTTTGGTAATAAGTCGAAGGTCTGGCTTATGCTCGGTTATAGATAACGCAGGTGAGTCGAGGAGGAACCGCCTGCTCACATCGTTAATCAGGGCGACGTTAATGAATCAATCCGGAAGTCGCGAATGATATGGCGTTTCGGCACCTCCATCATTCGACGAGCTCGCTCTATCATCGTGTACTCGCTCGCTCCATCGCTCATCCATCTTCATTTCCTACTCGTCTGCAGCCCTTCTCTCTGCCTTGTTAATTTGCTACAAAAATGACGATAAATGAAATAGCAACGTTCGGTTGTTATCCGATTTTGGTTCGCGTTATTCCATTACGTTTGATGAAAGGAAATCGTAAATTGCGGGTAACTTGGTTTTATGACTGGTGACGCAGGCAGAGGGTGTGGAGCTGTCACTTCCCTCTGCAATTTAATATTTCGGAGTATTCCTATCACTTTGGCTGATAATAACTTCAAACAGCGACGGTCCAATAATCCACGGTCTTTTTTCTGCGGGGCGAGTTCCTCCTTTTTCGCTACTTGCGCTACTTGCGGAGTATTGCTTCTAACTTTGTTTTCCGTGTACTTCCGTCCCAACTTTCTTCAGCTTCTAATAAATCTTTTAAAAGTTGAGAGTCTCGAGGACGAAGCAGCGCTAAACGACATAATCGTTTAATTCAATTGTGAGTTGTGCCTCTTGTTTATGTTCACATATCAGCGCGTCGAGAAGTTGTTGTAAACTTGCTCGAAGATGAGGCCCCCGGTTATTTATCGCTGTAGTTAACGCCACATACAGACGCTGTTAAAGCTTGGTCCTTCCTGCTACCCCACAAATAGACATTGAAATATCTGCAGACATTACAATTTGCGCGCATTGCGTTGATTTGCTAGTTCTGGAACATAATTTATTTAAATTATACAAAAAGGTCGACTCCCTGGAGAAAGATTTATGTTGCTACTCAGACTCTTCGTGCTTCTCGAGGAGACATGTCTCAAGTGTCTCTTCTACAGCAAGACTAAACACCAACTTCTGTATTTCGCGATCCCTTTCATTTTCATTCTCTTTCACAAACGGAAATAAACTCGCGGAATTTTAACAAGCTCAGTCTCGATTATTGTTTCGAACATGCCAAAAAAAGGGTTGCTGTAGAATAATTCAACAGCTAAAATAACCAAGTTACAGCACAGAATAATATCTCGACAAATAAACAACTTCATCGGAATAAAAAAAATATTAGAACTAGAAACTTGTTATGATTAAAATTCCTTAACGTCAATTTGGACAGACGTTGGACGATGTTGGGGCAGCAAGTTATACTTTCTTTTTTTACTACGAAAACTAATAGATGGCGATGACAAGTCTTGTAATGTTTTATGCTGCCAATTATGAATTTATGAATATCCGTTTTCTAGATTATGTGCAAGGGAAAATTATTGTACGTACGATAAGAAAATATATATAGATTTCATCTAATCGAAGCCTTTTCCACCTAATTTACACACATATAAACCTCGACTAAATACATGTTCAGAATTTTGGATTAAACATAAATGCCGTACAATAAAAACATTTTAAAATTTAAATCATCCATATTTTTGTTAAATATTTGTAGAGGAAACACAAAAGAAATCAGTGTATCATCTCAATGAACATTCAAAAAAAAAATGCAGAAGCAACGAAATACTTTAAATATCGTATAGATTAGAACAATAATTTTCATAGAAATAATGTTAGTTTATACTTGAAAACATTAGGCCAATAATGTGGGTAAATATTATTCTTCCTCAAACACTGTAGCTGTGAATATTTGGATACTTCTACTCCGTGTATTTCATATTTTATTGCCTTTACAACACACAATGATCTCGCTTACTATAACCTTTATAATTTTCGCAATACTATCGCCATTGGAATCATTAGTGGTCTTTTTTGCCATTTTACAGATTATATTACGAAAAAAATAGCAATATTCAATTTAGAAACTAAAAACCTTGACACATTGAGTTCCTTTAGAATATAAACATAAAAAATTTGATTTAGGAACTCTAAATATAACTACCGTCTTCCGCTGACTAGATGGCACTAGGGAGCTGAAGTAAGGGAATTTCACTTCCTAGAAGGAAACGTAAACAGTAAACAAACTTGCAACGTTTGCTACTTGTTTTGAAAAAAATTATTAATATAATAGGGATGATTAAACATAAGCTACTGTAAAAACAATCAATCAAATCCAATCTTGTTGTTGATATCACTTTTGCATTATTTCGTACTATAATTTAGTGCAGCATATTTTCAATGCGGAAGAAATGTTTTTATGCAGAATAGTAATGCAAAGACTGCAGTTACAGGTTCACGAAAGCACGCATTAGACTGCATTCCTGTCTCATGCTACCTCGTCAGCCGAATACAATATATATCAATTTACTTGCCTTAAATATATCATTTTTCTCCGAGGAATCTTCCTGACAGATATGTGAAACAGGCCAAAACACATATAGCAACACCTCCAAGTTTAGTCACTAATGATAAATGATTCAACTTCTTTCACGCTTTAAACAAATCAGTGCTTAATAATTAACAAAATTCTAAATAATTTATTATGTTATGTAAAAACATCCTCTACAGAAATTTATTTCGTAGTTATTACTTTAGGATTTTGTAAAAATCATCTATAGCAGTATTTATTTGTTTGCAACTTATTATAAACGGTACTGTGTATATAAATTTTGGATTACAATTTCTCCACTAAATTTTCTTTTAATTTTAGCTTACATTTTGTACAATTAGTGGGGATACTCAGCACTTATTCATATTACGAACAATCTGAGTGCAACATTTACTAAAATAATAGTTGTTCCAGTTTTTACATTGAATTAAATTACTGCCTTCCTAGAATGTCTTTGTAATTTAATGGCTAGTTCTGTTAGAATTGCAATTACCTCACTTTCCTTAGTCAAACAGCATTCTGCAGGTTAATTGCGATTTTCATTAAATAGAAGAAAAACGGGTGTTTCATTTCAACTCCTGGGAAATCTATATAACAGTAGTGCCTTAACAAATGTCAGGCAATGTTTTCGAAATATATGTATATATATACATATAGTGACTACCGCTGTAAGGCGACCACCTGGTCGAAATGACCAGGCTGGTACTTGATGGAATCTTTTACGAAAGTGCTATTATTTGTATCTAGTGACTTGCTGCCGCTTTTAAAACATGTTCTATTTGAAATATATCTCAAAGGGACCTTTTTTTAAAAGTTACTTTTACATAATCTAAAAAAGAGCCTGAAATTTCAAAGGACAGCGAACACCTGTATTGTTTATTTTTTAGGAATTTCAACAATTGCAAAATTGTTATTCTTTTATGCACTGTAGTGCGCGTGCACTACATTTAACGGGTCGCCATGCTTGGGGTTGGTGATGTGTTTGTTATTATTTAGTTAGTTACCGTTTTTCCATTCAATAAACGACACGTTCTCCTAAAGCTTGTTTTAATCTTTGTATAGGAGTCTGGAATCTTAACAGATAACAATATTTTGGTGACCCCCACGTCCAACCCGACGACGTTACAAAAGGATTTCTTCGACGATTGCCCTTTACCCGACGTTTTGGAAGACAACTACTTTCAACGGCTACAACTAATTCCGCCTTTGCCCTCAGTGTTTGCTAGCCGTTGTGCGGGACTGCTTAAGCGACTATCGCTGGATATTCTCACAGATAAGTTGTCCCACTTTCTAATATTTCGCATTTTTATAGCAATTCTGTTATCATGTCATTCCCTGAATTTGACAATGACATTCGTACGTATTTCACTACCCTTGTTTCTTATTTTCTCTTACATAACATTAATAATCAAATAAATTCGACACACTTATTACACACTTGCCCGTTGAAGTCAAAGCAAAAGTACGTTCGTATATTCTCGAGCCTCCACAGGCTAATCCCTTTGACACCTTAAAAGAGCAGTTAATCCAATATTTTGCGCAACCCTCGACGGTAAAAATTTCGATTTTGCTGTATTCACTAAAGTTTAATGGCAACTGTCAAAATTTGCTTCACGTCGGGGTCACCAAAATATTGTTATCTGGTAAGATTCCAGACTCCAATACAAAGATTAAAACAAACTTTAGGAGAACGTGTTGTTTATTCAATGGAAAAACCGTAACGAACTAAACAATAGGTAGGTAACAGAAACATCACCAACCCCAAGCAAGGCGACCCGATAAATGTAGTGCACGCCCACTACAGTACACTACAGCATTTCAAGCAAAATGCTTATATTTAAAATTGGAAAATGTGTATTTACAATGGTAATCCAACTCATATTCGTTGTCAGAACATTTAATAGTGTTTTCTTACCGTTTAGTAGGTGTAATCTGTACTGAAATGGTAAGGCATAAGGAATGGAATTTAGTAGAAAAGTATGATTTGCTGAAGTTCAACACATTCTATGGTTTTTAATTGTATAGTTATATAACAATGCTCTGAACATACCATTTAAAATGACTATTTTATACGACTGCCTTGACGGTGACTTAATGCAGGTGGTAAGTAGATTGAGTGTACAACCTTGTACACTAATATAATGAGCTGATATAAACTATTACTATTTGGTTGGAATTGTAAGAAATGAATATATGAATTTACTAAACGCACCCATTATTTTTCTATAATAATCAAAGGGAATAAAGTGTATGTAATACTGACCACTATACGAACCGCCATTGTATTATAAATAACCAACAATTTAAAAAAAAATTAAAGTCTTGAACAATGGATCAATAAGTATGAACTAAAATTGTGCTAATAAAAAATCAGTTGGGTTTGTAAGTGCCTCCATGCGTCAACACAACGGCGTAGGTGTAAGACATCCATTAAACCTAAAAGGGCGTAAGCTACGAAACGGTTTTCGTAATAGATCCACTCTTGAATTTTCTCCTCTTTTGCATAAAATTCGCAGAAATCCCTAAACTACTACTTTGGGGATAGAGTTAGAATGTGTGGATTACAAAGCAGTTCAAGTATAACAGTGCGCGAGCCGCACCGGCCGCACAATCCGACTTTAAGCCCTAAATAACATTCACAAAGTTAGAAACGGATTCCGTGTATATCTGTCTCTGAAAGAGCGTGCGGCTGTCCGCGTCTACCACACTCTGCATACCGTTGATCTTTTGATTTTGCACGGAAATATATTCAGCAAATCCGTGGCCACTGTCGGGAAGCCATTGAAAAACTAATCCGACACCGAAACTTTTGTATTAAACTTTGGTTTTTGAGCAGCCAGCTTGTATACCGCGGAATTCGCACGTTACATTTCCATTACGTATTCAAATTATGTCCTACCCGTTTTCACATCACTAAAAACTAAAACTGCACCCGGAAAACTGTATTTCCCAATTCACATACATTTCCAATGGGTAACACCTACATAAAACAACACAATTAATTCATGTTTGGTACTAGGTTCGAATCTGAGCCAGATTTTTTCTTAATTAACCTCATCATGTTCTGAGCCTGCCCGCAATGTACAGAGTGTTAAAAAAATGTTAAGAAGCGAATAGTAGTAGCTCGGTTTTTTGGGTTTGGTGTTAACTAAAAAGTATCTTCTTCTCTAATCCTGTCGAGTAACAACAGCGAATTGCGATTGCCAAACAATTCGAGCAAAGCCAGGCAAGGCCAAACATTCTTGAAAGAGTGCTCAGTTGCTTCCTGTAAAGATGTAGAGCCTGCGTAGGTATTGGAGGACATTTTGAACATCTTCAAAAATTTGAAGAACAACCATTAATTGTGTGTTTTTTTGCGTTAATATTATTCAAACTTGATCACGCTCATATCTGGCAAATGGTTAATTTGGAAGACTTATTTTTCATCGTACCTTAAATTTAACACTTTTCTGCAACGCTTTCTACTTTGAGTCCTGGATTCTAATGAGATGCAAGTTTTCCTTATATCATTTTACGTTCATTTAATCAACAAGATAGATTCAAAAATATTCCAATACATCAAAACTCTTCTACATTATTGTTTTTTTAAGCAATCCTTAAAAAAGGGTTTCTCGCGAGTATTTCTCTGCTGCAGGAATGGGTGTTAGTGGTCGATGTTGTTCAAAACATATACAGCGTAAGCACGCGATAGAAATGGAAATTAATCCAAGAAAGGGAAATCATAAAATTCCAGAAATAAACCTGAATTGCTGCGATTTAGACAAGTAAAATCAGGTCCTGCGGCTATTTTAGTTGTTTAAAGCCTTTGCTCCTGGATTAAAAAAATTACGTGCTTGCTTTCCTCCGTTAGCTCTTTAAAATTTAGAATCAAATGTTTCGTAGTGCTAGCTTGACAATTATTGGTAATATTAACCTAATGGCGGTTATTTCTATTCTGAGGCTTTAGAGTCGATATAAAGATATTAAAAATTCTGTAGTAGTATAATTTAGATTGTTCAAAATCTAATTTTCATTCTAGAAATAATACAGAGAACTTAAAGGGTAAAAATTTAGAGCAGTTAAAGCAGTCAAGAATAACATTTTCAATGTAACTATAAAACTACCTACGTGATCCGCTAAAAAATTGTACATTATAGTATGTTTTGATTGATGATAATTTGAAAAAGCGAGATCTAGGACGCGGTTTTCCATCATCATCATCATGTTTTGATTGCAGAGATGTTTGGAAAACCGCGTCCTAGATCTCGCTCAATCAAACAAAAACAACATACTTAGTAAATTATTGTATTAAAGGCAGGCCTTCCACTCTTGCAAAAATAAACTTCTATTGCAGGATGTTGAACCTTATATGATTAGTAAATATCTGAAACTAAGAATAAAAAATAAAACTAATAACATCTTTACGGTATATTATATAGGAGAAAAGATCGCTACGTCTTGTAAGAGATAAAGCACTCGAAGAAGAGGAAGGTATATTATATACTATTTCCATAGTTTAGGCGATATATTTATTTATTCAATTTAAGTGAGCATATTATATCCGCTACTACGGCCAATAACCAACGCCAGTGAGAGATCTTACCACACTAAACATTAAAATAGTCAACCATTCATTTATAATCAGCATTAAACTAGATTATTAGTTTATTTTAAATAAGGCTTGATATTAATTGTATTACTTATGCTAATGGTGATATGGTATTTTGTACTATACGCTGTGCTCTTTTTGAGATATCCTGTATAAGCTTAGATTATCTGAATCAGTAGTAATTTTTGGGTTCAGGTGTATATAAAGTTATTACATTCCTATAGACAACATACTTATATTGTGGATTATTTTTGGAACAACGTGTTTATATTTTGGGTAAATTATGGGAACCCTGCGTTAGGGACCCAAGACAAAAAAGAATACTTCATTTCTCTAGAGTCAATTTCTACTCATTCATATTTATTACAGTTGATTATACGAGTAGAAAAAATAGTATCAATAGTATGCTAGCTTATACGTCAATTCTAGATAAACATTTTTTTTTTAAATTATGCGGTAATTCAGTTTCTTATCGACACTGCATAATACAAGTATTTTAAAGAATTGTTTCTTTTGAACCTTTGTTGAAAATGAAATAAAAGCTCGTTTTCATCTATAACATATTATATAATATTAAATAAACAATAAAAGGCGGAAGTGCGGGATTACTGAACTTAGATACACTACAAATCAAGTAAAGCGGAAGTAATAAAATGGAGGAATTACTGGGCAAAATAAATAATAAATTAGATACAATGGATGAAAGAGCGGAACGCGTCGAGAAAAAAATTGATCTATTTCAGCAAGAATTGGCTAAAATTAGAGCAGAGTTTGCTGAAAAAGAAAAAGAATGGAATCGCGAAAAACAACAATTGTGTAATAAAATTAATGAGATGGAAAATAGAATGGAAATACAGGAAAAGCAAGAAAAGAGAAATAATATAATAATAAAAGGACTGGCGATTAAAAATGATGAAATAAATGTAAAGGAAAAGGTGGAGGATTTCCTAGCCAAGGAAGTAGGAGTACAAGCGCAAGTGGCGGAAGCATTTAAGATTGGAAGAAGTGAAGACAGAAAAGTAATAGTAGCCAAGATTCAGAACTGGAACCAAAAACAAGACATCATGACAAAGAAGAAGAACCTTAAAGGGAAAAGAATATATATTGATAATGACTTAACAGTGAAAGAAATGCAAATCCAGAATAAAATCAGAGAAATAGCCAAAGAACAAACGAACCTGGGAAGAAGAACTAGGATAGGCTATCAGAAAATCACAATAGATAACAAAACGTACCAGTGGAATAAAAAAAATGATCAACTAGGTTGTATAAACGAAAAGCTGCAAGATCGATCAAAAAACTAACTGAGGCAAAGCAGGACGGACAAACAACAACGACCGCAAAAAGACTGACAATGAATATGAATATAAAAAGCGTAAAAAACACAAAGATTTGTAAGAAAAAAGAAAAAATGAGAAATATAATAAACTTGGGAACCTGGAACATAAGAACACTGTTAACACCTGGAAAAATGATAGAAGTGGCGAATGAAGTAGCAAGATACAAAGTAGGAATCACAGCTATCCAAGAAGTAAGATGGAAGGATCAGGGAGAAATCAGTAAAAAAGATTTTATAATGCTGTATTCGGGAGAAAAAAAACAAGGAAAAAACGGTACGGCCTTCATAGTATCAAAGGAAATGAAAGATAAAATTCTCCAATTTAAGCCAATTAACGGACGAATATCATATTTAAGAATCAAAGGTAAACCGGCGAACATATCTATTATAAATGCATATGCACCTACGGAGGAGAAAAGCGAGAATGAAAAGCTGGCCTTCTACGATGAACTTGACAAGATTAGTGAAGCAATACCAAAGTTTGACACCCTGATGGTAGTAGGCGACTTTAATGCCCAGATTGGGAAAGAGAACTGCTTCCGAGAGGTAGCAGGTAAGCACACATTGCATGATGTAACGAATGATAATGGGACAAAACTATGTAACTTCGCAGCCAGAAATAATCTAATAATAAGCAGTACCAAATTTAAGCACAAGACAGCACACAAAGAAACATGGGTACCACCTGGGGGAAGGAAGGGTAACCAGATTGACCATGTACTGATAATGAAGAAACGAGCATCATCAATACGAGACGTGAGAACATTCAGAGGAGCATGCGCAGACTCCGACCACTATCTGGTAATAGCGAAACTCAAACAAAAGATTTCAACACAGAAAAATATAAATAAAAAAGATAAAAAATGGGACATCGAAAAACTCAAAACAGAACACATCAGAGAGAAATATGGAAATACTATAAATACAGAAATAGAGAAAAAACCTAGAAGTAACGACATAGAATATGAATGGAAAAATTTAAAAGATGAAATTGAGGCGGTGGCGATAAATGTAGTCGGATATAAGAGAATAGTAAGAGGAAAGGAATGGTTCAATGAGGAATGTGAAGAAGCGGTAAAACAAAAGAGAGAAGCAAGAGTAAAATGGTTACAAACTACAAACAAAGAAGATATGGAAAAGTATAACGAGTTGAAGAAACAAGTAACAAGAATATGTAGAGAAAGAAAGAGAGAATGGATAAATAACGCAATGGAAGAAATTGAAGATAATAGTAGAAACAGTAACTTAAGAAATATGTATAAAAACATAAAGAAAAAAAAACGGGGTGTAAAATAAAGGCAAGAGGGATAAAAAACGAAGCAGGGAATGCAGAATATGACAAGGAGAAGATAAAGAAACGATGGATGGAATACTTCTCAAAATTATTGAATGAAGAAAATAACGAGGCACAACTAGAAGAGGGAATAGAGATAGAAGAAGAAGAAGCAGTGCTTGAACCATCAGAGGAAGAGTTTAATCAAGCTATTAAAAAAATAAGAAACGGGAAAGCACCAGGTAGCGATAAGATTGAAGGCGAAATGATAAAATTGGGCGGAGAGAAACTGCATGAAAGATTATACAGACTAATAAAGGAGATATGGAAAAGAGAGAAAATGCCCGTGGAATGGAGAAATGGAGTGATGGTGCCGATACTAAAAAAGGGTGACCCGGAGGAATGTAGCAACTACAGGGGAATCACATTACTGAGCGTAGCATACAAAATACTAACGACACTTATTCAAAGAAGGTTAGTGGAATATACCGAAGAACACACGGGGGAATACCAATACGGATTTCGCCCTGGAAGATCTACAACGGGTGCTATACATGTTTTGCAACAGATTACAGAAAAGTGCCATGAATATAATATAGATGCGCATATGCTATTCATTGACTTTAGACAGGCGTTTGATAAAATTAACAGAAAAAGTTTATTTAAGGACATGAAAAGTTTACAGATACCATCCAAACTGATAAAACTAATCCAAATGACACTAGAGGGATCAACGACAATGGTCAGAACGCCAGATGGGACAACTGACAGCTTTGTAATTAACACTGGAGTACGCCAAGGTGACGCACTATCGGCAACACTATTCAATATTGTATTAGAAAACATCGTAAGAAAAGTAGGTGGACAAGGATCAATAATGACCAAACAGATACAAATCATTGCTTATGCTGATGATGTGGTGATTATTGCAAGAAATGCAAAAGCACTATGTGAGACATTTATAAAACTGAACCAAGCTGCAGAAGAGAGAGGACTTAAAGTAAATGAAAACAAAACAAAATACATGCGACACCAGAAAAACAAAAGCATGAAACAAGATCTCAGAATAGGAAAATATGTATTCGAAGAAGTGCAAACATTTAAATACCTTGGGAAAAATATAAATGACATGAATGATAGAGGAGAAGAGATAAAAGACAGAATACAAGCTGGAAACAGAGCCTATTATAGTAATAAAAATATTTTGAAGGATAAGAGCATCAGTAAGAAAACTAAATTAAGAATATATAAAGGATTAATAAGACCAGTTGTGATGTACGCAGCCGAAACACTGTGCCTAACAAAAAGAGAGGAAGAACAGCTAAGAATATGGGAGAGAAGAATACTCAGAATAATATTAGGACCAAAGAAAATTAGTAATAACGAATACCGCTCGAAGATGAACCACGAAATATTGGAAGAAATAAATGGAAAGGACATTGTGAGAGCAATTAAAGCACAGAGGTTAAGATGGATAGGACACATATGGAGATCAAATGATGACAAAATGATAAAAAGAATAACAATGTGGCGACCAATACTAGCAAGACGGAAAGGCAGACCAAGGATGAGGTGGATGGATGAAGTTGAAGAGGATATAAAAAGAATGGAAATCACGAGATGGAGAGAAAAGACCACAGATAGAAAACAATGGCGAGGCATTGTTGAAACAGCAACAGCACATAGGCAGTTGTAAAATACAGTAGAAGAAGATACGGGGACTAATCCACCCCGAAAATAGGATTGTGAGAGCTCCAGAAAGGAGCGGGGACAAATCCCACAGGGATAATGACCAACTATATATATATATATATATATAAATAAACAATTGGAGATTTAAAACAGTCTCTTCAATTAACATATTATTTTTAAATAGGATCTTACATACTTTCATATTTGTGAACTTTGACAATTTTGCTAGTTATATGTTAAGCTAATTTAGCGTACCCTGTATATTATTATTAACAGGTTCGGTGATTATGCTATTTGCTGTGCAACTCAATCATTACATTGAATACAACCGTCGATGGTTTCTGCTTAAGATAACTGCAGCAGATACATTTTTTAATTTTCGTATACAAGGTGTTTCATAGGTCAGATAATTTACCCACATGTAGTACACATCAAACCAAACAAAACAGGCTTAACCAACTGTTTTAGAGATGGAGGCGATTTTGTGATTTAATTAATAAATTGCAATAATCCGAAAAAACGAACAGTGAAGACACTAATACATAAATAAATATAACATTTCCACAACCAAAAGTCTAGTGAAATAGGGGGATCTAGATGCCCTTGAAATTAGAACCCCCATCTCATCAATTTGTCGTTATAGGTATTCTCCGCCATTGATTGAAAAATGTGGAGGAACCCCATCGTGTATAAACTACAAATGAACCCTATCATTCAGGGGACGTCTTCCACTAGTGGCGATAGTGTAATTAAAGACGTCAAGATACATTTCACAGTACAGAGCAAAACTTAAATTTATAAGTGTTCTGTAAGGCCCATTTTGAAATACATCACCGAAACACGCGCAGAAACAAGAACAACAACAAAGCAGTATGTAAGAAAAGCTGACAAGAGAACACTTAGAGCGAACATAGGAAAAACGTTTTGGGACCGAAAATCAAGTCACCAAATACGTCAGATGTACAACATCGAACATGACAGAATTTTCAAGAACACGTCGGAAAGCTTGAAACGAGCATGTAAATAGATGCAAAGCAACCACATACCAAAAATAGTAAGCGATGGAGTTTCAGAAGCAAAACGAAGACCTGGCAGACCAATGAAAAGATGGACAGAAATCTGGTTAGCAACAGCAGTTGAAAGCCCACATCATTAGGCTATATTAAAGATAAACAGGCCAAAGCTTAAAAACTGAGGAAGAAGAAGCAATAGTTCATCAGTCAAACGGGTTAGTAAAACGATTGGCCCTATTAAGCGGCGGTCTTCCAAAACACCCAGCCAAACATTTAAAGAAAATCCATGTTGATGTCTTTATTCCACAACAGCGTGAGGATTTTCGTCCGCCCAAACATGATTATTACGCAGATTAATGATACCGTTATTCGTAAGTACCTTTATTGGTAAATAAAATATTGGCAGCAAAGTTTGAATTGTCTGCAACTTTTATCAGTACGAACCTAAGAAACACCAGATTTGAAGCACAATTAGAAGCAGTAAGGGCTTGTACCCGCTGGATATGGTACGGGATATAATTGTGTACAGTAAACCAATTTTGTTTCTTCATTGCATATGAAAATCCTACTATTGCAGTTTATTTATCAAAATACAAAATCGCGTTTCGAAACAGTTGACTTACAGACATATGTTGACTACGACTGTTTTGTTTGGTTTGATGAGTACTATGCGCGGGTAAATTAGGTGACCTTTTCTAAAATACCCTGTATAAGCAAACAGTTACAGAAAAAGTAATATCAGTATGGTACGCAATACGTATACGTATATACATCTAATTCATCATCAATAGCCTTTCCGTCCCACTGCTGGGTATCGGCCTCTTCTCTGCCACGTGTTTCTCCTCAGCGCTAAGGTAGAAACACGGGGGATCTACAGTTTAACGTCGAATCCGAACGACAGAAATTCCAGAGAAGATTTTTAGCATTAAGATACCACGATTGCAAGCCGAATTGGGAAATTCTACCACCACATCTAATTACATTACATGTAAACACGAACGAAATATCATTTTAACAAATACAGAAAATTTAAGTTTTTGAAAGACATTATTCTGAATAATGTATGTCTTCTAAGGGAAAGTTCCTGTTCAAGTTTATATTTTCCTTTGTTTTGTAATTTGTGGGAAATCGAAAGGAAATAAAGCGCTCGTTTGTTACGTGTTTATAGGTTAGTATTTCCGCATCTTCGATTTAAAAGGTTCTCGAAGAACAACAAAATGGTCCTCTCCATTCACATATATTTAAACCGACGTTTTATATTAATTTTAACCTATTTTCACGTAGTCGGCCGTCTGTCGAGTATATGGTGGATGCCATAGGTAATTAGAATACTCGGTATGAATTCTGTTTTTGCAATTTTCTAATCACCACATTTATATCAATAATTTGATGGGTAACACCGTTATTCAGCACCGCTATAGTTACCAATAGATTCTGTTTTTAAAATTTGAAAACCTGCCGGCGGTTTTCCGTAAAGTTCATTCTAAAACCTACTATTTTTGAACCTATAAGAATCCGAATAGAAATAACGGGCTCGTTTTTTACGCGTTTAGCTTGGAATTTCCGCATCCCCGATTTAAAAGCTTCTCGCGGAACAATTCGAGGGCCAAAACAGCCTTCCCGATTTCCCAATTTTTCCGCGGAAAATCACGTCCTGGTTATTCCGGATTTCCCAAACACTACGACATTCCCATCCCCTAATTATTCAGAGGCACTCACGACGTTCCCGGACTCGGAATTCCGTGATCTCTCCGACAGTTCGAAAGTTCAAGACAAATTCGTCGAATTATAATTAAGAAAAAGAGTAATACCCCGAAGGGTTTAATCGAAATACTGTGGAAGAATCCGGCAATTAAGTGTGTATATCACGATTAGATAGCAAGCCTGGCACGCAGAGAGCCGTGCAAGAGATAGACATACCGCACTCACTTACATTGATAGGCACATACTCACGCAATATTTAGATCCTGGTGTAATTTACAGCGCAGCAGGTGTTCCGAGCTGCAATAAACCTAGTTGCCCTACCTACGCCACCCTTTCGCTTTACGGGCTTTCATTGCCAGGGCCGGCATAGGTTTTCATTTTCGAGCAGACCTACAAATGCTTTAGCACCGTTTTTGCAACTAATCGTTACTTTAACCCAACTCAATCTATCAAATACAACTTATTTTTGCCTTACAATTGCCCACAGTCCCTGTTTATTTGAAAAAAATACTCACACTGACTTTTAAACCAATCGCAAGAATCTATTTAAATCGGAAACACACGCTGAAGAACAATTTTCAGAAATATCATGGAAATCAACTAAGGTAATATAGTAACTACTGAAGGTAAGCATAGTTGAAAACCAATCTATAAGGCTATCAGTAGTATGACTTTGTTTTATTCACACAGTATTATTTTAATCCATTAGAATAGCAAAAATCAACCTAAAGGCACGTAAAGGCAAATAAAATCTATACAGTTCATCAGAAATTTGCTGGCACGAAGAGAAATTCTCTTTGAAATGAGCTGAAATCATCCTGAAATGTGCAAAACACACGTTATTTCAATTGGTACGATTTTTTAAACCACGTGCTAATTACCTGAGATTTATACAAATTAGTATGTATGAGCTGAAATCTCACCGAGTGAAGCTTTAAATAGCTATAATTTTTCAGGATTAGCTGAAAGTATCGTGCATGATATTGCAATTGGTACAATTTTTTAAACCTATAAAATATATTTCAATTATTAGAAAACTTTCAATTCTGCTGAAGCTAGCTTTAACTTGCCAAATAGCACCAATTTGATGTCAGTACGAATGCCAATATTAATTTAAATAGTTTCAGTAGCTTTCATGTGAACGAAAGCTACTGCTATTTACATATATCCCTGAATATTTTCTACGATAAATTACGCAAAATGCGTGAAATTCTCTCTAAAGTAACTGAAGTTTACGTGAAATTGTCCTGAAAAAATGTAAAGAACTATTTAAAATATTCAGTAAGCACAATTGTTTAGCCAGGTGCTAAATTAGCTGAAATTCCCTGAAACTAGCTCTAACATACTAAAATAGTTTCCAACTGATTGAGTCGAATACTACTAACCAATACTAATTGAATTAGTTTGGGTAGCTTAAAAATATCTCGAGTCAAAGGAAGTTACTGCAATCTACAAATATCTACAAAAATTTGCTAGGAAGAAGTGAAATTCTCATTAGAGTTCAGAATTATCTGAAATTATCCTGAAAAACCTATTCATGAAATTAAGTCAGTACAATATGTTTCAGCCAGGTACCACATTACCTAACATCATATTAAAATTAGTATATAAGAGCTGAAATTCTCCGGAATGAACGTTTAAAATAGTTCTAATTTTTCAGGATTTGCTGAAATTATCGTAAAACATGGAATTGTACATTGGTACAATTTCATAAACCTTGTGTCAAATTATCTAAGATGTTTTCAAATTATTGCAGAAGACCTAAAATGTTCTTGCAATTAGCTGTAGCTTTCCAAAATAGCTAGTTGTTAGGAAGAAATGAAATTCTTTCTACAGTAGCTATAGTTTTTCAGAATTCTGTGTAATTATCCTAAAATAGAGTAAAAACTTGTTCTGAGATATTCATTCAGCACAATATTTTTCAGCTAGGTGCCAAATACGGTATATTACAATTACTCTGTATAAACTGAAATTCTCCCGAATGATGAAGGTTCAAAATAATTCTAATTTTCCATGATTGCCTAAAATTATCGAGAAACATGTTATTACAATTTTTAAACCTGGTACCTACGTAATTATCGAAGATGTTTTCAAATTAATACCTAAGAATTGAAATTTTTGAGTGTTTTATCTCTTACGAGACGTAGCGACTCTCCTATGCCAGTGTTGCGCGTTTAAAGTACCACAGACATAGAGGACCTACAGCTTAAGGTGGGCTGTGGACCAAAATAGCTAATTGCTAGGAAGAAGTAAAATTATTTGTATAATAACTATAGTTTTCCAGAATTATGTGTAATTATCCTGATATAGATAAAAATTTGTTCTAAGATATACAGTCAGTACAATATTTTTCAACCAGGTACCAAATATCCTACGGTATATTAAAATTACTCTATATGAACTGAAATTCCCCCGAATGAAGATTTACAATAGTTCTAATGTTTTACGATTTTGTCGTAAAACATGATTTTGCAATTGGTACAATTTTGTAAACTTGGTTCCTGATTATCTAAGATATATTCAATATAAGACCGAAAATTCCCCTAAAATTAGCTTTAACATACCGAAATAGATTCAAATTGATTCTGCAATCTACAAACATCATAGACATTTTTTAGGAAAAGGTGAAATGCTCTTTAAAGTATTTATAATTTTTCAGGGTTAGGTGAAACTAAGCTGAAATAGTGTAAAATTTTATTAGCCAGGTGCCAAATTACTTAATTATATGCATGAAACACCCGTGGCTGACTTTAAATTGCCAATTTAGCATATAATTATTGCAAATTAAGCTAATAAAACATTATCCAGTTGAAATAACTAAAAAATACCCGAAATTAGCTGAGACTAAATACAATCTATAAAAACCATCAGAAATCTAAACACAAAAATTTTAAACTTTTTCAATATTTCAGTCGGTTTCTCTTCGTCGGTAGTCAAATTATATGAAAATTACTAAACAATCCGCCAAAAACTGTTTAAAATTTTCCAGAATGCAGTTTTAATTGGCTCAATTTAATTTTAATCTTATGGATGGAAGTTAAATTAATTTAATGAATTAAAATAACTTAAACTACGCCAAGTAATTCCAAGCACATAAAATCTACAAAAAGCATCGGGACTTCATTAAACAAATTAGAATTTACTTACAAGAATAATAGGAAATACTTAAATGAAATGAATAATATAAGAGTTTCATGATATTAGCGTATCCCACCCAAAATCTACCAGCGATCCTCTAAAATTTCCCTGAAACGGGTGTTTAAACGACCACAATCGCTTTAATATGGTTTTAAATTTTGTGAAATAATGTTGTAGTAATTTAAAATTAATAAATAATTAATTTTTAAATTGACTTGAGGCAAATAAAACCTACAAAAATCATCAGTAAAAAAACGTAAAATTACCTTTGTAACAAATAAAAATTTTCAGGATTCTCTAATATTACCTTGCAATCTAACAAAAACATAACATTTTACACCAGGAGCCAGCTCGCCTAGGGCACATGAAATTACAGTAGCTGCGATTATTTAACACTGGATAAAAATAATTTTTAAATTCATAACTCCGCTTAACAAAATTTCACAAGTCCAGTGTTTTTTAAATCTTGCATCGAATTCAGCTAACTTACATGAAATTATTGCATACGTCATGCACAAGTTCTTCAGAATTTTTTTAAATTAATCATTACAAGTTAATTTTACTTAGAAATTGCTCTGTTATCTGTTTATACATATGCACAAAAGGTGTGAAATTATCGAAAAGTAAACTGAAGACGTAACATGAAAGCAGTTTTCCTGTTTCAAAAGAAAGCCAGTTGGAACTATATAATGCCAATTTTCCTGAAAATACTTTAGTACGCATTACAATTACATTATTACAATCTCCGACGATTGAAAACACAAAAAATTCGTTCAAACCACGCAAAGCTTTCAAAATCGATCACAACAGTCTGAAAACTGCAGGAATTCACATAAAATTCCTTTAACTTTGTCTGGAATCACATAAAATTACTGAAAGCTGCTCTAAAACAGTTTAAAATTCAGGAAGTGAAATAAAATGCCTTGGAATCGTTTCGAAATCACCTGAACTTTCTGGAAAACATCTGCATTTATTTACGACTGCTCAAACAATTTTGAAAATAGTTCAAAGCAGTAGAGTATAATTGCTAAAATTACAGGAAATGTACGGATTTTGGGTCGCTGAAAATCCTCCAAATCAAATAATTATTCTGTTAGTAGTTTAACTGATTTTGTCAGCCAATGCAAACACAACGAAATCGCCTGGGAAATTAATTGTATTTTCTAATACCCTCTGATCTAAAATTCCTTAACAGAAAATTAGTTGATATCTATAAAATGTGAAACTGTTTCAAGTCAATTGAAAACGAATCCTTTTGAATATCAGCAGAAAATACTGCATTTTTAGGATTCAACAGATTCCCATCAATTCTTATATTATTTTTTGAGATAGTTTTATTTCCTTTGTGATTTTCAACACTTCAAAACATCAACTACTTATGAACGAATACTTATTTGGCTGTTTCTAGTACTGACCACTAAAAATCCATTCTATTGCAAGTTACTGAAAAATAGACTAATTTTATATAACCAATAGCTGCTCACCATGAAGTCCTAAAATAATAAATTTTGGGATAACTTTATTTCCTTTTTGATTTTCAATACATCGAAACATCAGCTATTTATAAACGAAACCTATTTTGCTGTTTGCATTACTCATTAACTGAAAATCAACTCTATTGCAAGTTACTGAAAAATAGACTAATTTTATACAACCAATAGCTGCTCTCCATGAAGTCCTAAAATAATAAATTTTGGGATAACTTTATTTCCTTTTTGATTTTCAATACATCGAAACATCAGCTATTTATAAACGAAACCTATTTTGCTGTTTGCATTACTCATTAACTGAAAATCAACTCTATTGCAAGTTACTGAAAAATAGACTAATTTTATACAACCAATAGCTGCTCTCCATGAAGTCCTAAAATAATAAATTTTGGGATAACTTTATTTCCTTTTTGATTTTCAATACATCGAAACATCAGCTATTTATAAACGAAACCTATTTTGCTGTTTGCATTACTCATTAACTGAAAATCAACTCTATTGCAAGTTACTGAAAAATAGACTAATTTTATACAACCAATAGCTGCTCTCCATGAAGTCCTAAAATAATAAATTTTGGGATAACTTTATTTCCTTTTTGATTTTCAATACATCGAAACATCAGCTATTTATAAACGAAACCTATTTTGCTGTTTGCATTACTCATTAACTGAAAATCAACTCTATTGCAAGTTACTGAAAAATAGACTAATTTTATACAACCAATAGCTGCTCTCCATGAAGTCCTAAAATAATAAATTTTGGGATAACTTTATTTCCTTTTTGATTTTCAATACATCGAAACATCAGCTATTTATAAACGAAACCTATTTTGCTGTTTGCATTACTCATTAACTGAAAATCAACTCTATTGCAAGTTACTGAAAAATAGACTAATTTTATACAACCAATAGCTGCTCTCCATGAAGTCCTAAAATAATAAATTTTGGGATAACTTTATTTCCTTTTTGATTTTCAATACATCGAAACATCAGCTATTTATAAACGAAA